>CM057228.1:3231710-3284210 GCA_029891385.1 Erythroxylum novogranatense | reverse complement strand
GAGATTGTGAGAGTATACCAGTAAACAAAGAAAGATACCAACGATTAGTAGGAAGGTTGATGTATCTTACACATACTCATCCTGACCTCGCCTATTCAATAAGTGTGGTTAGCCAGTACGTGCATGCACCATGTGAAAAACACCTTGAAGCTGTGATAAGAATCATAAAATACTTGAAGAACTCACCAAGAAAGGGAATTTTATTTTCAAAAACAAAAGATATGAAGGTTGAGTGTTATACTGATGCAGATTGGGCTGGATCAATTAATGATAAAAGGTCAACTATTGGGTTTTTAACAATTGTAGGTGGGAATTTAGTAACATGGCAGAGTAAGAAATAATCAGTAGTAGCAAGATCAAGTGCAGGAGCAGAATATAGAGACATGGCAGTAGGAGTATACGAAATATTATGGGTAAAAAATCTACTTGAATAATTGGGAATTGATTTTATTAAACCTATGAATTTGTATTGCGACAATAAAGCTGTGTGTGATATTGCTCATAATCCTGTACAACATGATGGCATAAAGCATATTGAAGTTGATAGTCATTTTATCAAGGAAAAATTGGAAAATGGAGAAGTTTTAATTCCTCACATCCGTTCAAGTGAGTAATTGGCGAATATTCTAATTAAAGCTATAGCAGGTCCTGTGTTCCACAAGTTCTTGAAGAAGATAGGATTGGAAGACATTTTTCCTCTAACTTAAGGGGAGTGTTGCAACCAAAAACAATCAAAGTTGGAGAAGATTACTCTATGATTATAGTGATTAGGATTCAGTTTGTATTTACTTATTTTGTGTCCTTATTTAGCCAGTAATTATTGTAAATTTACACTAGCAAAGCCTATACCTCAAGTATATATATATATATATTTACCCACATAAGCTTCAAAAATGACATTAATTTTTAATTAAAAAGTTAGACTTAAACTCAATTAAACTTTAAACTAATCTTGAGCTATCTATTAAGAGAGTCATTCTCGAACTCAATTCGTCTTAATCTATTGTCAAACTTATAAACGATTATACGAGATACGAATTAAGTCCCTTTTTTCAAGTTTGATTAAATTTGATTTTAATATATTAATTTTGGATCATTAGATTTGATTAATTTATTATAGTTCGATAAGTAAAATATGGTAAGCTTGAATTTGAGTTTAGATTTAAATTTAAATGGATTTGTCAACTTTAAATTGGGTCAAACTAAATTCGATCTAATTTATTATTTTATTTATGAATCTTTGAATATTTAAATTTTGATTTTTAGAATAATGTTTATGACACGTTTAATTTATTTAAAAATATATTACTATTGATAATAGTTAAAAAGCAATTTAAAAATGATAATAGTTTAAGACACATTTAATCACTATTTTGATAATTGAACCCAAACTATATGTAAAACAATTATTGAGTTTCTTAACTATTTAACTATTTATGGGTGCAAATAAATAAGTTGGTGCGTTTGTCACTAATGGAAGTTTCTTTCTCTTTTTGGTTATTTCACCGTATCAGACACTTGGTTTGAGACAAAGTAGGACTAGGTTGGGTTGACCCCAAACCTAATTGATAAGCCTAGGTGGACCAAATATAAATTATATGGATTCCAACTATTTTTTTTTTATGAATTTCTCTTTGATTTGTTGGTCTGCTTTCCTTTATGTAGTTCATACAAGTTTCAAAATTAATAAAATTCAAAGTATTAAATACTCTGTCATTTACCGATCTTTTAATTATTTCTATGGAGATATGTGATAATCTTCAGTGCTACAATATAAAGGAATTCTCATTCATAACATAACATTTTGTTTCAATATGAACATGTGTTACATTGTAACATATGTTAACACATGTTAACTTGTAAATTAAAATGGAAAAGGCCATCAAATAATGTACCATTTCTAAAATTTCAAATTTATAATTAAACTTTAAATATTCATTTGAAAAATAAAACAATATCCAAAATGTACAAATCTTCAAACTGAAATCAATTTCCTAAAAAATGGGAATATAAAATCTATTTTCTAATTTTAAAACAAATCCAGTAATAAAATTAAATTGCAATATCTAACAGACTCCATAAGTGAGCGCATTTTGTTTCCATATAAGATATACTGCTCACTTCCTACTAACTTCCTTGAGTTTTGCAAATCCTGCAACTCATTTGTAATATGAATTTAACAATCAAAATCAATCCATCATATGTTATAATAAACTTCAGTCTTATTAGATTCAAAGCAAACTATTGAGATTAGATTGTCTTTTTTTCCAAGTCGTTCCTTATATTTAACACAATCCATTTTCAAGTGTTCCTTTTTCTTGCAAAAGAAACACTTGAATTCTTCTTAATGTCAGCTTGGGCAAGTATTTGACCTTTTTCCCTTGAGTTGACTTGATTTTCTTCTTTTCTTGAACAATTAGATATGCACTTTGCTAACTTTCTCCTTGTTCCATCAACACGTAATCATTAATTCATTTATTGACCACTTATCCTTATGTGTATTATAAGAAATTTTAAAGGGTCTGTAATGTGGTGGAAGGGTATTCACAATGTAATGCATAAGGAAAGAATCAGACATTTCAACCTCGAGTTTCTCTAACTGTGCCGCAATGTCCCTCATCTTCATGATGTGCTCACTTACACGTCCAACACCAGTGAGCCTTGTGGATGAAAACTTTATAATCAGGGTACTTGCAAGTACTTTGTCTTAAGTTTCAAATTGCTTATAAATAACCTTCAATAGAGTATGGATATTGTCATATTGTTCTACAAAACCACGAATGCCAATAGAAATTTTGGTTTTTATAAACATCATACTTAGGCGATTAGATCACTCCCAACATTCTTAAGGAGCAATTTCAACTGCAGTGCTAGCCTCAATTATCTTAGGGGGTTCATATTTTTGGATAGCATAATCAATGTCTATCCACCCGATATAAAGAAAAATTCCACCCCTCAATTTGGTAATTTAACGACTTGTATTAGAGAAATTAATAGTTTGAATAGTTGCATAATTTAAACATACATACTACTTATCAATAAATTGAGGCTAACAAACAATATATATGTTGTACCAATGTAAACATATCTTAAAAACATAAATCAAATGACATAAAAATTACGTGGCTAAATCTTTAATTTAAACATATCTATGTTAAACTTTATAATAAAATTATCAATTATATTCCAATTCATAATAATTGTGGGAAATTAGGAAAATAATTTGATAATTTATCCTAATTAATCATTCAAATATAATAAAAATTCTTTTGTGATAAAATTTATTATATTAAAATAATTAAATACAATTAAATGCCTAAACTCTTTATGTGATTAGCTACATAAATATATAATTGTATATAATTAGGGTTGCTATGGCTGAGCCCTAGTAATTAATCATTAAACATGTTATATAAAATTTTGAATTGATCAACTTGTCGGTTCGATTTACTAATTATATGACTAATGAGTAATTGATGAAAAAATTGTAAACTTTGTTTGTAATTATTTATAATATTGATGGACAATAATCAGCACTGTTTTGAAAATAATAAGTACACCAATATTCAATCCTTCAAACAATTTAAGGAATAATAAGTATGAAAATATCACCAATAATACTGAATAATAATATAATAAAGCCTCTTGAAAAGTATCTTAGAAGAGCAAAAGTGAATACAATATCTGACTGATAAAATCAAAATTTCCCCTTTTTCTTCTTGTTTTGCCGCAGCCTGCCACTTTTGTCTCTTTTAATTGGTGCTGTGGTGCTCTCTAACAGCGATGTATATGTTGAGTTTGCCTACAAGTAAAGATGAAATTGATAGATCTCCAACAACAATGTATATGTTGAGTTTGCCTACAAGTAAAGATGAACTTGAGATATCTCCAACAGCAAAGTTTATGCAAAGGAGGTATTTAATGGTGAGTAAAGGAAAAAACCCTTCTAAAAAGGCTTCATTTATTTGTAGTTATTTAAAATGAATTAAATTTATAAAAATACCTCTTAATTTAAAAAGTATAATTTAAGAGGACTAGATCTTCTGTTCTTGTTAACCAGTTCCAACCCTGTGTTAATTAATCTCATCTACATATTTATGTGGTACTCATATAAATATATAGACAAAATTAACTGATAGAAGGTTAGAAAACCATTTTGTGAATAAAGGATTTCGTGTGAATTTAGACATATGTATTTATTTATAACAATCAAACTCACAGTCTGGCTTAATATCACATTAATACTTTGCGCTTTGACAAATAGATTAACAGTTCAAAACTTAGAACACAAATATAAAAATCCATAGGCTTTATACATAACAATTAAAATAAGAATTTTTTAATGTCTAATTTAAAAAATAAGATAATTAATTTTAAATTTTTTAACATTTTAGTGTTGGGTTTTGGTCACTTATAAGTGGAGCCCAAAACCAAGTATAAAAGGGTGTTTTAAACCCTAAACAGGTTAAGAAAAATTAGAGAGGTTCAGTCGTAAGGAAAAAGAGGGGGAAAAGAGAAAAGAGAGGCTGAGGTGAGAATTTTCATAATTCTTCCCAGCATGGTGCAGTATTCTTCTAACCTTCAATCGCATGGTGATTTCTCGTTATATTGGCCTGAAATTTTAACCAAAGATTCCTCTCTCGTTGTCCTTCTAAACTGTGGATATTGGATTTGGAATTTTCGTTATTCTTCCCAACATTGCACAGTCTTCTTCTAACATTCAATCGCATAGTGATTTCTAGTCAGATTGGCCTGAAATTTTAACGAGAGATTCCTCTCTCGTTGTCTTTCATTCTGAACGGTGGAGATTGGATTTGGAGGTCTCTAACGTGCCCTGAACTTCAATTGAAGTTATTGTCAGATTTTAAAGGTAATATTGTTTTCAACTCTTTGATTCTTTCATCTTGTTGATGACTGTTGTTGTCTCTTGAATTAAGTGGTGACTCTAGTTATATCTAGAGGTGAAAAACTCTTTGTAACTTGATTAGTAATAGTGGAGTTTTTCTTTACTAGACTAGGTCCCGTAGTTTTTCCTTTCTCATACTGAGGGAGATTTTTCACGTAAAAATTGCATGTGTGCTTTATTTTTTGCTGCTTAGTTTCTTGCACTTGTGAGTTTGTTGGCTGTTGTTTTTTTTTTCTTTTGGAGTTGGTTGTATTTGTTCACACAAGGAAAAGTTTATTGGTTCTAGTTACTTTGTTTCCGCTACGTGACCGACTCCTCCTTTCCCATCACCTGAGAATTGGATGTTACTCACTGATGGGAGAGAACCTGAATGTTATGAGGAAGCCGTTGAAGATGAGCATAAGGATCATTGGATTGAAGCTATGCAAGATGAGATTAAATCTTTGCATGAAAATCACACCTATGAAAACTTTGAAGAACATGTGGGTGTTCAGAATCAAAGCTGAAGAGCACAATTTAAATTCACGATATAAGGCCAGATTGGTTGTTAAGGGATTTGGTCAAAGGAAGGGTATTAACTTTGATGACATCTTTTCTCCTATTGTAAAAATGTCTTCTTTCCGAGCAGTTCTTGGTTTTGCTGCTAGTCTTGATATGGAGATTAAGCAGATGGATGTGAAAACAGCCTTTCTTCATGGTGACTTCGAGGAGGAGATTTACATGGAACAACTTGAGGGTTTCAAGGTGAAAGGAAAAGAAGACTATGTGTGCAAACTGAAGAAGAGCCTATATGGGTTGAAGCAGGTTCCTAGGCAGTGCTATAAGAAGTTTTAATCAGTTATGAGGGAGCAAGGCTACAAGAAGACTTCTGGAGATCATTGTGTGTTTGTATGCAGATTTTCTGACGATGATTTTATCATATTGTTATTTTATGTAGATGATATGTTGATTGTAGGCAGGAATGCTTCTAGAATTGCTGAGCTAAAGAAACAATTAAGTAAGTCTTTTGTCATGAAAGACTTGGGTCATGCCAAGCAAATTTTAGGCATGAGAATTCCTCGTTGCAGGGATGCCAGGAAGCTGTATTTTTCGCAAGAGAAGTACATAAATAAGGTACTTCAAAAGTTTAGTATGAATGGGGCTAAACCTATTGCTAGCCCACTTGCTCCTCATTTCAGGTTGAGTGTCAAACAGTGTCCTTCTATAGACAAAGAGAAGGAAGAGTTGAAGAAAGGTCTATATGCCTCAGCAGTTGGTAGTTTGATGTATCCTATGGTGTGTATCAGACCAAACATTGCTCATGCAGTTGGTACAGTGAGTCGTTTTCTCTCTAATCCAGGTAAAGAGCATTATAATGCGATAAAGTGGATTATGAGGTATCTCAGAGGTACAATTGACTTGAGTCTTAGTTTTGGTGGTGATAAGTCTTTGCTGGTTGGTTTTACTGATGCAAACATGACAGAAGATGTTGATTGTCGAAAGTCTACATCAGGTTTCTTGATCAAGTTTGCAGGGGGAGTAATAGCATGGTAGTCAAGGTTACAGAAGTGTGTTGTTTAAGCTGAGTTTATTGCAACTATAAAGGCTTGCAAGGAGTTTCTGTGGATGAAAACCTTTCTTTTTTAGCTTGGTTTCAAGCAGGACCTGTATGTGTTATTTTGTGACAACCAGAGTGTCATTCATCTTGGTAAGAATGTTAGTTTAGGTATCATTGGATACGAGATGCGGTGAATTCCAAGTTGCTAGAGCTAGAGAAGGTTCATGCAGATGATAATGATGCTGACATAATGACTAAAACATTGTCGAAAGAGAAGCTTGAGACTTGTTACTTGATGGTCGGTATGGTTAGGTCCTCTACTTAGTTGTGAGGGAGAGATTTGTTGGGTTTGGGTTACTTCTAAGTAGACCCCAAAGTCCAAATATAAAAGGGTGTTTTAAACCCTAAATAGGTTAAGAAAAATTGGAGAGGCTCAATCGTAAGGAAAAAGAGAGGGAAAAGAGAAACGAGAAGCTTTGGTGAGAATTTTCGGTATTCTTCCCAACATTGTGCAGTCTTCTTGTAACCTTCGATCGCATGGTGATTTCTCGTCGGATTGGCCTAAAATTTTAACTAGAGATTTCTCTCTCGTTGTCCTTCATTTGGAACGGTGGAGATTAGATTTGTAGATCTCCAATGTATCCTAAGCTTCAGTCGAAGTTATAGTCAGATTCTAAGAGTGATATTGTTCTCAACTCCTTGTTTCTTTCATCTTGTTGATAACTGTAGTTGTCTATTGAGTTGAGTGGTGACTCTAGTTACATCTAGATGTGAAAAACTTTTTGTAACTTGATTGGAGATAGTTGAGTTTTTCTGTATTGGATTAGGTCCCATTATTTTTCCTTTCTCACGCTGAAAAAGGTTTTCCACATAAAAATTGCATGTGTGCTTTATTTCTTGCTGCTTAGTTTCTTGCACTTGTGAATGCTTAGTTTCTTGCACTTGTGAATTTGTTGGCTGCTATTTTTTTCTTCTGATGTTGGTTGTATTTGTTCATACAAAGAAAAGTTTATTGATTCTGGTTACTTTGTTTTCGTTACGTGACCGACTCCTCTTTTCCTAACATTTAGTTATATGTCTGATAAATAACATAAAGATTAATAGTTATATAAATGAAGTACCATCTTTTTTTCACATGACTTTTTTAAATTAAATAAGTGACCACAATGAAATACTCAAATTTTATTTTGATGAAAATGAAAAGTTACGTAATTTCTTTAAATACAAAGCTTCACATCCTTTGTCGGTAGTTAAAATCGGTCCGTCAGCTCCACCAAAATTGCATCTACTCAAATGACATTGCTTTAACCGTGTCTTGGATCCTGAGTCACACCCGGATTTGGTGTTGACGGTGCTAGTTGCTTGGACTCGGTCACGAAGCCTTTGGATTTGGTATATCCAAGTTCTGGCGTAAGTAAGCCGCCATTAATCTTCTTCGGAGTAACCATTGCTCTTGCTGCCGCCGACCTGCAACTTACAATCATGAGTATTATCAAAAGCAGAGCCACATATCTTTGATTTTCCATCAGATACAACAAAAAAAAATAGCGATATGCTCTATCTCTGGACTAAAATTCCAATATGGAGGAAGTAGAGTAATAGAAGAAAGGTGTTCTGTTTTTTTTTTTTTTAATAATAGGAGAAGTAGGTGCTCTTTGCATATATAGAGACCAGGGAGAAGGGTGTGAGCCTCTACGAAACTTCATCGATCAACATATTTCCACGCGAGGACTTTCACGTCAAAGATTAACAGTGGAAGACTAGAACAATTTATTTCTTGGGATTTTTGTGGCCAGGATGATGGAATAGTCTTGTGGTTCATATGATTCCTGTTGCTGGCCGTTGTCGGGCGGAGCAATATATAAACAATAATAGGTTAGTTTTTGAGTCCCTAATTTTGGACTTTTAATTTTAAGAAAATTTTATACCATTAACTTAAGAGTTTTGAGAGGTTAGAAGATTAAGAAACATTTCATTTGACAATAAGATTTATTAACCAATAAATCAAGCTTTTTCAGGTAGCAATAGCTAGAGATATGGTTATTTCAGTTATGCTTCCGCCTATCTTTTGATATATATGTGCATACATTTTGTTGATATATATACGTAAGAATGTTGTATCTAAGAAAATGATTGTTTTCTGTTACTGGAAACAGGTAACATTTCTGTGTTGGAATATAATTCGCTTTTCAAGCCACGCGTATACCGAAATGTGACTCTTACATTAACAACGTCCACTACAAGCTCATGCTCTAAATCTTCTTAGTTCCATTAATGGATTGGACTCGGATTCATGCAATTATTTGACCCAATCTGCAATTTTCTAGTCTTAGGTTAGGTATGCGTTTTGACAAATTAAATTAGGTTTAGTCAAAAGTTAACGAGTTGAATATCAATTGATGAAGTTTAGGTCTAAAAGGTCAGTTGAAAGTTTAATATCTTCTCAAAATGATATTGTTTTTGTACTGTAAATGTAAGAAAATTAAGATTAAATTGACATTATTTTTTAATCAAAACATTAGACTTAAACTCAATCAAACTTTAAACTAATCTCAACCTATCTATTAAGAGAGTCATCCTCGAACTCAACTCATCTTAATCAATTGTCAAACTTATAAACGATTATACCAAATAGGGATTAGGTCTTTTTTTTTCTTCCAAATTTGATTAAATTTGGTTTTAATTTGTTAATTTTGGATCATTAGATTTGATTAATTTATTATAGTTCGTTAAGGAAAAATATGGTAAGCTTGAATTTGAGTCTAAATTTAAATTTAAATGGAATTGGGTCAAACTAAATTTGATCTAAGTTATTATTTTATTTATGAATCTTTGAATATTTAAGTTTTGAAATTTTATTTTAGAATAGTGTTTATGACACATTTAATTTATTTAAAATATATATTACAAATGATAATAATTAAAACAATTTAAAATGATAATAGTTTAGGACACATTAAATCACTATTTTGATAATTGAACCCACTATATATATGTAAAACAAGTATTGAGTTTTTAACTATTTAAATATTTATGGGTGCAAATAAATAAGTTGGCATGTTTGTCACTAATGCAAGTTTCTTTCTCTTTTTGATTATTTCATCGTATTAGACACTTTGTTTGAGACAACTATGTAGGATGTTTACCCGAAAATTGACCTGTTAACTTAAATGTTAGTAAAAAATACCCAAATAGGAGTTGTAATAATTCATATATGAGTGAATTGAATTGTGAAAATATGGTTGGTAATGGGCGAGTAGGGTTGGGCTGAGCTGCAACCTTATTATGGTAGCATTCAAATAAGACCCAAGTCCAGTCCTAGGCTTGATCGGTTCAAATAGCTCAAAGTTGGACTTGACTCAATTCAACCTGATTTTATTTTTATTTTCAACAATAAAAGTAGAAGACAGTGTTATTTTTGACACAACAATGTCATTTTCTTCGTAACAATTGGGCTTTAAGTCAGGTTAAGCTTGAATAGCCTAAATTTGAGGCCCAAATTTTTAAAACAATTGGCCCTGAGATCTGGTCAAATTGTATATAACATGTTGACTTCAGATCAAGTAGGACTAGGCCGGGTTGACCCCAAACCTAATTGTTAAGCCTACATGGACCAAATATAAATTATATAGATTCCATCTATTATTAATTTTTATGAATTTTTCTTTGATTTGTTGGTCTGCTTTCCTTTTATATAGTTCATACAAGTTTCAAAATTAAAAAATTCAAAGTATTAAGTACTTCGTCATTTACCGATCTTTTAATTATTTTTATGGAGATGTGTCGTAATCCTCAATGTTACAATATAGATGAATTCTCATCCATAACATAGCATTTTGTTCCAACATGAACATCTAAAATGTACCACTTCTAATAATTTCAAATTTATAATTAAACTTTAAATATTCATTTGAAAAATAAAACAATATCCAAAATGTACAAATCTTCAAACTGAAATCAATTTCCTAAAACAAATGGGAATATAAAATGTATTTTCTAATTTTAAAATAAAATCACTATATAAAATTAAATTGCAACCTCTAACAAGCTCCACACGTTAGCGCATTTTGTTTCCATATAAGATATACTACTCACTTCCCATTAACTTCCTTGATTTTTGCAAATCCCGCAATTCATTTGTAATATGAATTTAACAATCAAAATGAATCCATCATAAGTTATAATAAATTTCAGTTATATTAGATTCAAAGCAAACTATTGAGATTAGATTGCGTTTCTTTTCAAGTCATTCCTTATGTTTAAAACAATCCTTCTTCATGTGTTCTTTTTTCTTGCAAAAGAAACAATTGGATTCTTCTTAATGTCAACTTGGGCAATTATTGATCTTTTTTTTCCTTGAGTTGACTTGATTTTTTTTTCTTTTCTTGAACAATCAGATGTGCACTTTGTTGACCCTCTTTCTATTCCATCAATAATCTTCCATCCTCTTGAAAACACGTGACCATTGGTTCATTTATCGACCACTTATCTTTATGTGTATTATAAGATATTTTAAAGGGTCTGTAATGTAATGGAAGGGTGTTCAAAATGTAATGCACAAAGAAAGAATCAGACATTTAAACCTCGAGTTTCTTTAACTGAGTCACAATGTCCCTCATCTTCAAGATGTGCTCACTCACACCTCCAACATTAATGAGCCTTGTGGATGAAAACTTCATAAGGATTTTGAATTAAGTTTCAAATTGCTTATAAATAACATTTAGTATAGTATGGACATTGTCATGTGTTGCAGTCTAAACAAAACAATTAAATTTTATCTAAACCAATTGGAGGCAAGTACACCCCGTCGACAAGTAATATAAATCGGTAAGAATCGGATATCGTACCCAAGGGAAAATTTTCCAACACGTAAGACAATTAAATTAAACGATTAAAAATTACTCAGAAGATCTAAAATTGATTGATTTGAAAATAAAATAAAATAAAGTAAGCAAATTAAGAAAATATGAAAAATGCAAGGTATGAATTTAAAACGGCTATATTTAATCAAATGACAAAAGTTCGGTTAAGGTATCAGATTTCAATTGGATTAGACATTTAAAATAAAATTATAACGGTGGATTGATTTAGGAAATACTTCACTTAAGCAAGTCAAACCCAATGTTCATGGTGTTCCCCTCTCTTCTAAATCCGAGTCACTACTTGGTCCATAGATAATTCGGAATAAAAGGCGTTAAATATAAGAAGCCTAAAATTAAGTTCGTTAATTCTAAGTATCCTCACACAAGATCTTAAGGTTGGTCTACACTTAGTCTCCTCCACCAGCTGCCACTTTCTTGACCTTCAACATGGCTGCTCCAGCTGCCTTGCGTCTTCAAGCCTCCACGTTTCCTTCACCAGCTGCCTTGTTCTCTTCTTGGCCTCAACACCCCAGCTGTCACGTTGCAAAGGCAGCCATTTGCTTCCTTGCATGAATTCCACCAAAGAACACGTTGATCTCTTCACTGCACCCAAATTGTTCTCGTCTTCACGTTTCCTCTTCACCGCCTTGCGTGAATTCCACCTCCACAACACTTCCTTGCTATTTGTTTGCAGCCCATGCACGCATGCCTAGCCTCTCTTCAGCAGCTACTTGGTTTTATCGCTAGCCCAAAACCCCCCACTACCCACGTGCAAAGCCACCCGCTTCTTGCAACGTGTTTTCATTTTTAAGCCACCGAGGCTACTTGATTGCTTCGACTCTTCCTCTCCACGATTGTCCACGCCGATCTTTCCTTCACCACTCACGATCACAAGCAGCCACGTTGTTATTTTATTCTTCTCATACACTCAACGTGTTCCCTCTCTCTGAGACATCTAGCTCACGTTCTTCTCCTCTAGCTTCCAAAGACTTCAAAGTCTTTCTCTCCTTCTTCACAAGCAGCCTAGCTCAAGTTATTTTCCGCCACCTCCGCTTGCCTTCAACGTGAGTGAGTGTAGAACCTTGAGAGCTTCAACGTTAGTGAGTGAAAAGTCTTGAGTCTATAACGTGAGTCTTCAAAGAATGCTTAATGTGTGAGTTTTGAGTCTATTCTCTTCCCGCCTCACCTTCTCATGATTTTTTAAGGCTCCAACAGCAGACCTACCACCCACCTCCACATGCTCAACTCTCTTGTATTTATCGTTTTTTCCCTTGCTTCAACAAATGGCCTTGCGCCTTCAAGCTGTAACGTTATTCCTCTCCCCCACTTGTTTTGTGTCTCCACGCTACCGTCACCCTTGCTGCCAGCTGTTTTTTAGAGTATCTTTAATGGATGGTCTGTAACCAATCCTTTACGTTTCTAATTGTCTTCTTTTTTTTTTCTTTTCCAAGCCAGTTGCCTTCTTCGTGATTGGCTTTTCTCCCTTGTTTTGTTCTCTAGCCCATGCTCTTTTGTTTTTTTTCTCCATCCCATGCTTCAATGTTTTCTTCATTATTTCGTTACTCCTCCCAGCTGTCTTCGTGTGTTTTCTGTTAGAGTAGTGCCCTAAAGGCAATCGCCTTTAGCGTGTTTTGTACAAAATTGTGTACATTCTTTATAAATAAATAAAGAAAGGCATATTTCATTACGTTGTTGTTCATTATTTATGAACTGATATTGATCAATAAGCAAATTAATGAAGTCCATGATATATGACATAGCATGAAGGAAATTATGATGTGATCATACTCGAGATTCCTATCATGTGCAATTATGTCAAGATCTTAATTATCCTAGTCATAGGATTACCGAGACGGACATCAGAATCCGGAAAGACTAGCACATCTCAAGCTCCTTGATTTGATCAAGCGGTGGATCTCGTAAACCGTATATATGAGATATTTAGGGTTGAGATGTGGATGCTTACTAGAGTTAGTAAGTACATTGGTTGACCTGCTATGAGATCATCACATGGATGTACTATTCTAATGTCAGTGATAATCTCATCATAGCAATGGTGCAAGTATCCTTAGACTTGAGGTACTCAAGGATATCTTGGATACTGATTCTGTGCTTTGACTCCATTCCTTGTTGCCTTACAGAGGTCGCTTGTAGGGTGGTGCTTGGGTACAGTTTGAGGTATTCGAAGGTAATTGAGTAGCCAATAGAGGATTCACCACTTCTGTGATAGCAGAAGATGATACCCATGGCCTCTTGTCAGGGTTATTACTTGGAAATCTCTAATCAGAGTACATATGTCGTGAAGAGTGTCTTCATTGACATATTAAGTAATGAGTCCCAGGATAAGAACTGAAATCACTTGGACTAGATTTGACGTAGTCAGTCTAGTAAGAGTTGACACATTGCCCATACTCATAACCAAGTGGGGTATAGCATGGTGAAAGGACGAATTGCACGGTAATTGTCTATGGAAAGGTTCGTGATATGGTCCATGATGAATATATGTTTATTCGTCAAACCAATTACTTTCCGGTCAATTGGGGGTCATGATGTGTTGCTAGATACCGCCATGACTTGCTTAGATTAAGTGTTGCTCTAAGTGGCCAACATAACCGGGAACCTAATGGGTCACACGATAAGAGTGTCTCGGAGAACTCGTAAAATAGTTTTGGACAGAGATCCAATAAATGGAGAGCGATCGGATTAAATGGATCCCGATGAGATCGAGATATATCCCGATGAGATCGCGACATCGATATTCTTGAAAAATGTTTTGGGTTTTTCCCATACCAGACCTAGAGGCGGTAGGACCAACCCCAGTGACTGGACTACTTGACAGATTTATATATATATATATATATATATATATATATATATATATATATATATATATATATATATATATATATATATATATATATATCTGGAAAAGAAGGAGAGGAAGCTTTAACTTTATATATATATATATATATATATAATGAAGCTAACGTGGATGGATGGAAGAAGCTTCCATTTTGCTTAGTCATCAAGTATATTTAATGACTAGAAGACAAAGCATGGTGATTTGAAGAGCATGGTCGTTGGTTTTGAGAAAATGAAGAGAAGTTTTTTGAAAAACCTAAGAGAAATGTGATTTCTCATCATCGACCTTCATCATCTCTCAAACTCTTCTTCACCAAGGCTTCATCTCCTCTTCATCGTTTTTCAAGCTCTCCAAGGACAAAGGTAGGAGTTAGCACTCTTTAATTTGTTCTAACTATTTCCGGATCAAAGGGTTTGTCCCGGTTAGGTTCTCCGATCTCTACGTCGATACCGTTAGAGACGGTCTCCTTTGGTTGTTTTGGTTTGACTTTGTTATATAGTCACATGGATCCTGGCTTTCGGGAAGGTCCCGGAACAAAAATTTTTGTTTTCCGCACCGTGGGCATGTGATGCCCACACCGGGATTTTCCTACAGTGGTATCAGAGCCACTTGTGTCGTATATAACGAAGAAACCATGACTAGGTCGGAGTTCCTTATTGCTTGTGACGATGATGCATGTTAATTGAGTGAATTTCGAATTCAGTATAGAAATATAGTTTTCGAAATTTTCTTGCCCAGATATGTTCACAAGATGTTGTTTCATATGTCTGTGGAAGCTCGGGATTTATCAATGTGATTTGATATGGTTTTGCTAATTTATTCCCTAATGTTCTGGTTGCTGTCTTTGTGCACATTCCTTGAACAGGCATGCTTATAAATTCGAGAATAAATTGTAGAAATTTTTTTTCTGATTTTCTTTCACCGAAATGTCTCTAAGATGTTTATTAATGTCTATGAGAAAGGAAAAATGTTTTCGAGGTGATTTACTATTTATTTGAGAATTTATTGTGTGTTGCTGGGAATAACTGTTTTGAGAAACACAGATTCTACATTGGCTTAGTTGCTGAGGTTGAATGAGTTTTTGATGGAAATAAATCCTGAAAACATTCATGGAGCATGTTGTGAACGTGTTGTAACCTCTGTAATTTTCTCAGAATTTATTGAAATTGTTTCAATGAGTTTTTCAAGCAAAAGGCAAAGCTTGGCAGTTTTGAGAAAGTTGCTGGAGCTGTTTTGTTTGAAATAAGAAATTGTGTAGATTTCAGTTCCAATGCCTTGGATCATTTTTAATGTGATTGAAAATGTGTTACATTGATGTTGCATGCTTGCCAAACTGATTATCTTGAAATTGGGTTTCCAAACAATTTTCGGATGCCAAATGTGTCTCATTAGCGTCTCGTTAGTATATTCCCTTATCTTGATTGTTTTGGCCGTCACAAATTTTGTGACCAGTCAAGTAGTCTTGATAAAGTGTAGACTACCTAGAGATACTTAGGGTGATAGTTTGATATTCAGAAATTATTTGAAAATCTAAATGAATAAGAGTGTATTCATCGATTTCAAGTTTTTCATGTATAGTTTGACTATATATGGTAAGCAATAATGAAAGTGTGTCATTGGTACATCAAGGTAAAGTGTAATAGACTTGGTATTGTGAATTTGAACTGCACGGATTGAGAAATTAGCCGATTAGATAGCAATTCCACACGGATAAGTCGACTTACACATGCACAAGTCGATTGTTGCATGCATTGCATGTAGACGTATAAGTCGACTTGCACAATGTTACAAGTCGACTTGTTCGTGCACAGTTGCAAAGGTCGACTTACACTTGCATAAGTCGACTTATACAGAGGCATAAGTCGACTTATACATATACAAGTCGACTTACAACATGCATAGGTGGGATGATGGATGATTTTAGGTATAGATTCAATGCGATTGATGAATTGCCCTAAATCATTCCATATAGTCATGGTGACTATAATCCTATAGCTTGGAGAAGAAGTAGATGAGACCTGAAAACCCTCACACTTAATATGAAAACTCACGCCTTCCATTAATATGGGGAGAACCGAGTTCTTATAGAGTTGGGTTGTTGGGTAAACCCAAGCTCACTCTATCTGAATATGTTGAACCATGAAAATAAGATTTTCGGATTAATGGGTCGGTTTTCACTAAGCGTTGATTTGTTGAGTAAACTCAAGGTCAACGTGGACGAGAGGCTTAAATTGGGTAGTGTACATCGATGTACACGCATCAAGAGTTGATAACCCAATGAGTGTGCATACATCACGAGTTGATAGCACTAGTTGATAGTTGCATCTATGAATCAAGTGATATGACCGATACCTACCGATAGATCTAAGGTGGCTTGTTGGGTAAACCCAAGGTCATTTTAGTAATGTCGGATATCTAAGATGCAATTGGTATGACTGATACCTACCGATTGACCTAAGGTGGCTTGTTGGGTAAACCCAAGGTCATTGTTAGTAATATCGGATATCGACCCACTAGGACATTTTGTCATAATGTTTCTTGGATTCGTACTGAGGGTTATGGATTCTTTGAAACTAGTGGGAGCCATATGCATGATATGCAAGTCCTTATGATCATGCATTTAATTCTATTCTAACATTCTTTCTCTTTTTCTTTTTAGGTTGATTGAAGATGACTTCAAGTGTGAACTTGTGCTCGCTTATGGACTCAAGTAAATTAACTGGACCAAATTTTCTCGATTGGCTGAGAAATCTGAGGAACTGGGATATGTCCTTGATGTTCCACTTCCTGACCCACTTGCTGTTGATGCTTCTGATGAGGATCAGAAAGTTTATCGAAAGCATCTCAAAGACAATGGCATAGCAACCTGTATTATGCTTACCTCGATGTCACCAGAGCTGCAGAAGCAGCATGAGTCTATGGATGCTCATACTATAGTGTTTCATCTTAGGGAGCTGTTTGATGAGCAAGCTCGGTCTGAAAGGTTCGAGACCTCGAGGTTACTCTTCACTACTAAGATGACTCGAGTTCATCTGCGGCAAGATGCATGAAGATGAATGGGTATATTGAGAGGTTGGCTGTCTTAGGTTTTGTCATGGATTATTATTTAAGTGTTGACTTAATTCTAGTTGGATTGTCTGATAGTTATTCACAGTTTGTGTTAAACTATCGGATGAATCAGATATCCACGACAATCCCTGAGTTGATCAACATACTCAAGACAGCAGAGCAAGCTATCAAGAAGGATATCAAGCAAGTGCTTATGGTGGACTCTTCATCTGGTTCCAAGAAAAGAAATCAAGAAGAAGAGGTCTAAGAAACCGAAGGAAGTATAAGAAGAAAACCAAAGAGATCGCACTAAAGGAACTTGCTTCCATTGTGGAAAGGCGCTTTGGAAGAGGAATCAGAAGTCTATCTGGAGGAATTGAAGCGAAGAAGGCATCGGATGCCTCGACTTCTTCTGTATGTTTGTCATTGAGGTTAATCTTGTTTCGATCATAACATATGGGTATTAGATACCGTTTGTGGCTCACACATATGCAATGATATCGAGGCCTCGAGGACGATGAGCGGCTCATGAAGGGAGAACTAGACTGCGTGTGGGAAATGGAGCAAGAGTTCTTTGCATTAGCCGTAGGCACTTACTTTTTGTCACTCCCCATCGGGCTTGTAATTAAATTGGATGAATGTTATTTTGTACCAGTATTAACAAAGAACATATTATGCATTTCTTGTTTAAATAAAGTGGTTTCCATTTGACTTTTAGTAACAATGGTTGTTCTATTAGTTTGAATGGAATGCTTTATGGTACTGGTACATTATGTAATGGAATTTACATATTAGATATGTCACATCCAATAATGAATGTCAATGACACGAAAAGACATAAACGAGATAATTTAAAATCAACTTACTTATGGCATTGTCACCTTGGCCATATAAATGAGAGACGCATAGCTAAGCTCCATAAGAGTGAAAGTTTAGGGTCATTTGATTATGAATCATATGACACATGCGAATCTTGTTTATTATGCAAGATGACTAAGTTACCCTTTAAGGGAAAGGGTGAACAAGCGACTGGAGTATTAGACCTAATACATTCAGATGTATGTGGTCCGATGTCTATCCATGCTAGAAGTGGTTCTCTTTACTTCATTACCTTTATCGATGATTATTCTCGATATGGGTACCTGTATCTGATGAGATACAAATCTAAAGCATTTGAAAAGTTCAAACAATTCAGAAATGAAGTAGAAAACCAACTTGGGAAAAGTATCAAGACATTACGATCAGATCGTGGTGGGGAATACTTAGACCAAGAGTTTTTGGATTATCTCAGAGATAATGGGATTTTATCTCAATGGACTCCTCCTTACACACCACAGCATAATGGTGTGGCAGAAAGGAGAAATCGAACCTTGTTAGACATGGTACGATCAATGATGGGCTTTGTAAAGTTACCGAAATCCTTTTGGGGATATGCAATCGAGACAGCTGTTTATTTGTTAAACAGAGTTCCATCAAAGACAGTTGATGTTACTCCATATGAGATGTGGACTAACAAAAACCCTATCTTACTCATTTGAAAGTTTGGGGTTGTCCTGCTTATGTGAAGCGGACACAGTCAGATAAACTTGATGCAAAATCTGACAAGTGTTTGTTCGTAGGATATCCTAAAGAAACAATGGGATATCAGTTCTACCTTGCCGAGGAACAAAAGGTGTTTGTTTCAAAGCATGCTGTCTTTTTAGAGAAAGAGTTTCTTTTACAAGAAGACAGTGGGAGCAAAATAGAACTTGAAGAAATTCAAGATGCTCGAACAGACGCAGATCAACTGCTTGAACCTGAAACTGTGACTCATACAGATGAAGTAACAGTTCAACCTTCTACAACACACGAAATTGAGGTCACGTAGGATACGCCTGTTCGAGAGATATGGATTTCGTGAATGAACAGAATAACGTATTGCTCATAGAAGATGATGAGCCTACCACCTATGAAGAGGTTACGAGCAGAAGTTCGAGAAATGACTTCAAGCCATGAAGTCGAAATGGATTCCATGTATGAAAACCAAGTATGGTCTTTGGTTGAGGCACCAAGGAATCAAACCCATAGGGTGCAAATGGGTTTTCAAAAGAAAACCGACATGGATGGTAATGTAATTACCTATAAAGAAGGCTTGTGGCTAAAGGTTTTAAATCAAAGACAAGGAGTTGACTACGACGAGACCTTGACCCGAGAGCAATGCTTAAATCCATTAGGATACTCCTAGCCATTGTCACTCATTATGATTATGAGATATAGCAAATGGATGTGAAGACAGCTTTCCTAAATGGGAATCTAGCTGAGGATGTGTATATGACACAACCTGAGGGTTTCACCTCCTATGATGGCGAAAAGGTATGCAAGCTTCAAAAATCCATCTATGGATTGAAGCAAGCATCCAGGAGTTGGAATATCCGTTTTGATGAGGTAATCAAAGAGTTTGGTTTCTCACAAAATCCGAATGAACACTGTGTGTATAAGAAGGTTGATGGGACTGCAATCGTATTCCTTGTGCTATATGTAGATGACATATTATTGCTAGGAAACGATGTCTCGATGCTATAATCAGTCAAGATTTGGTTGTCCAAACAATTTTCCATGAAAGACCTTGGTGAAGTAACTTATATCCTTGGGATAAGGATCTATAGAGATAGATCAAAAAGATTGCTTGGTCTTTCACAATCAACGTACATAGACAAGATGCTAAAGAGGTTTAGCATGGAACAATCCAAGAGAGGGTACCTTCCCATCACTCATGGGATAACACTCTCGAAATTTATGTGTCCTAAGACACAAGATGAGAGGATGCGCATGGATATGATCCCGTATGCATCTGCGGTAGGATCTATCATGTACGTCATGCTATGTACGAGACCCGATGTATCATATGCTCTAAGTGTTACGGCGGATACCAATCGGATCTGGTGAGGGTCATGGGTGGTGTCAAGAATATCCTCAAGTACTTGCGAAGGACTAAGGATGTTTTCTTGATATATAGGATGGAGATCTCCGGTGGCGGGTATCTGAGATGCCGTTTTCAATCGATAAGGATGATTCCAAATCCCAATCAAAGTTACATATTCACATCGAAGCAATGAGGCGTCGGTTGGAAGAGTTCAAACAAGAGACGATCACGATTCAACGACGAGGCAGAGTACATTGTCGCTCTGACGCAAAGAAAGGAAGCGATTTGGATCGAAGTTCATTACTAAACTTGGTGTGGTTCCTAGCGTTGATGGGCCCATCTGATTGTATTGTGACAACAATGGGGCTATTAAGCAGCGAAGGAACTAAGGTATCATCAACGATCCAAACACGCACTCGCAGATATCACCTGATCAGGGAGATCATTGGTCGAGGTGATGTGCAGATAGAAAGAATTCCCACATAACAGAATATTGCTGATCCGTTGACAAAGCCATTGTCATAGAAGAGTTTTGATTCTCATGTACTCGCCTATGGTATTAGATATCAAGGCGATTGACTTTAGGTCAAGTGGGAGATTGTTAGAGTAGTACCTAAAGGCAATCGCCTTTTAGCGCTTTTATACAAAATTGTGTACATTCTTTATAAATAAATAAAGAAAGACATATTTCATTACGTTCTTGTTCATTATTTATGAACCGATATTGATCAATAAGCAAATTAATGAAGTCCATGATATATGACATAGCATGAAGGAAATTATGATGTGATCATACTATCGAGATTCCTATCATGTGCAATTATGTCGATATCTTAATTATCCTAGTCATAGGATTCTTGAGACCGGACATGATGAATCCGGAAAGACTAGCACATCTCAAGCTCCTTGATTTGATCAGCGGTGGATCTCGTAAACTGTACATATGAGATATTTAGGGTTGAGATGTGGATGCTTACTAGAGGTAGTAAGTACATTGGTTGACCTGCTATGAGATCATCACATGGATGTACTATTCTAATGTCAGTGATAATCTCATCATAGCAATGGTGCAAGTATCCTTAGACTTGAGGTACTCAAGGATATCTTGGATACTGATTCTATGCTTTGACTCCATTCCTTGTTGCCTTACAGAGGTCGCTTGTAGGGTGGTGCTTGGGTACAGTTTGAGGTATTCGAAGGTAATTGAGTAGCCAATAGAGGATTCACCACTTTTGTGATAGCAGAAGATGATACCCATGGCCTCTTGTCAGGGTCATTACTTGAAAATCTCTGATCAAAGTACATATGTCGTGAAGAGTGTCTTCATTGACATATTAAGTAATGAGTCCCAGGACAAGAACTGAAATCACTTGGACTAGATTTGACGTAGTCAGTCTAGTAAGAGTTGACACATTGCCCATACTCATAACCAAGTGGGGTATAACATGGTGAAAGGACGAATTGCACCAGTAATTATCATGGAAAGGTTCGTGATATGGTCCATGATGAATATATGTTTATTCGTCAAACCAATTACTTTCGGTCAATTGGGGGTCATGATGTGTTGCTAGATACCGCCATGACTTGCTTAGATTAAGTGTTGCTCTAAGTGGCCAACATAACCGGAACCTAATGGGTCACACGATAAAAGTGTCTCGGAGAACTCGTAAAATAGTTTTGGACAGAGATCCAATAAATGGAGAGCGATCGGATTAAATGGATCCCGATGAGATCGAGATATGTCCCGATGAGATCGCGACATCGATATTGCTTAAAAATATTTCCGGGGGTTTTTCTCATACTGGGACCGATAGTGGTAGAATGAGCCCAGTGTGATTAGACCACTTTAGCATTTATATATATATATATATATATATATATATTAAGCGATGGGAAAAGGAGGAGAGGGCTTTAACTTTTATATATATATATATATATATATATATATATATATATATATATATATATATATATATATAATGAAGTTAACGTGGATGGATGGAAGAAGCTTCCATTTTGCTTAGTCATTAAGTATATTTAATGACTAGAAGACAAAGCATGGTGATTTGAAGAGCATGGTCGTTGGTTTTGAGAAAATGAAGAGAAGTTTTTTGAAAAACCTAAGAGAAATGTGATTTCTCATCATCGACCTTCATCATCTCTCAAACTCTTCTTCACCAAGGCTTCATCTCCTCTTCATCGTTTTTCAAGCTCTCCAAGGACAAAGGTAGGAGCTAGCACTCTTTACTTTGTTCTAGCTATTCCCGGGTCAAAGGGTTTGTCCCGGTTAGGTTCTCCGATCTCTGCGTGGATACTGTTAGAGACGGTCTCCTTTGGTTGTTTTGGTTTGACTTTGTTATATAGTCACGTGGATCCTAGCTTTCGGGAAGATCTTGGAACAAAAATTTTTGTTTTCCTCACCGTGGGCATGTGATGCCCACACCGGGATTTTCCTACATTTTCTCCTCCTGCTAATGTGTTTTAATCTCCAGCAGCTCAACTTGGTCTTCTCAACTTGTTTTTCCTCAAGCCACCTTGTGTCCACCAAATTGCCGAGGAGTTTTCCACCGATTACTTCATTTGCTTGATCCACTCACCAGATTCAACGTCCTCTCATTCTTGTCCAGCTAACCACACTCCACTCACGCAAGACTCCCCTTCTTAGCTTCCCAAGTTGTTGTTTTTGTCTCTAGCCAGCCTATCTATTAAATCACATTCTTGAATGCAATAATCATACACAAGCTAACGTTTTCTAGAGGTTCTCTTGCTTGATGCTTTTAACATTCCAAATTCCATAATGTGCCTAAAATTGAAACAAATAACTTTAAATTAGTGGAATTTAAATATTAAATGGACAATAATTTAGTGAATTATGTATCAAAAATTAACATAAAAATGTCCATTAACAACAACCCCACACTTGAATTGTTGCTTGTCCTCAAGCAACTTACTTAGTCATAACCAAAATATTCTGTCATTTTATTTTCAACGATAATCAAGTGTTTGCAGTCCCTTAAAAATTCAACAAGCTTGAGTATCAAGCTACAACACGTATCATAATATTTTCATCAATGCACATAAACACAATCAAAGGTAGATATTTTCGATCAAAAGAAAGCACAAAATTAAAATGAACTTTCCTCACGATATTCACTCATGTTGCTCAAGTGTATAAGGGTTGTGTTTCACTCAAAGCTTCCTCTAAGAGATTACACCACCATAGGCTTGCAAATTTACCTATTTTTCACTACATAGAGTACATGCCATCATGGATCAAAAAGGCTTTTATTAAGGGTTATAATGGAGTTTAGGATCAGGTGAGGTAAAAAGAACAAAAGCTGCTCACAAGCATTCACAAAGTACTAAGTGACGTGGGACAATTAAAATGAACTTTTGAAATTTACATATAAAAATACGGGACTACAACTACTCATCACTATCAAACTCTACGATTATGATTTTTTTGATTTTTTGATTTTTTTTCTTTTTTTATTTTTTTTATTTTTTTGTAACAATAAATATAAAAGAAGATAGCATAACAAAAATCAACAACAATTGAGTAGATGTGCCTCTAAAACATCTCAGAATAATATGTAAAATAAAAGTCCCCAAATCAAGGAATCAAATGCTTAGTACTTCATTTAACTTGTGAAAGGGTAAGGTTAAAAGTTTTCAAGTTTTAATGTAATACGATTAATACGAAAACAACAAGGTCAAAGGTTCAAAGGGGGTAACAAGGGAAAAATGATTTGGTGGGTCATTTAAGCTAAAGGTTTAAGACAAATAAGGCCTTTATCATGTCCATAAAGCATGTAACTAGCAGTATCAAACAGGTTCAGAGCAAGTTCTGAAGGTAATCCACATAGGGAAGCATCACATACAATAAAGAAAATAAATGACTGTAAGATGCAGTCATATGGCTCAAGATCTTACATATGTTTAAATGAAAATCCATCAAAATTTCATACATTGCCTCATCACTCAGCATCAGTTATTGACTAAGTTTATACAATTGACTACTTGAATTAATCCACATGCTTCACTATCCTCTCAAGTTGCCTATTTCAAGTTCATACAAACAACTCAATTTTCCATCCAACTGCTTTGACAAAATTGTATGGTCAAATTCATTACAATTGGGACCCAAATTAGTTGCCAAAAGAGTTACAACCATTCAAGTGTGTATTTCTCAACAACAACATCAATATCATCAGCATGCACAAAATCTCAACCCCCCACACTTAAAATGAACATTGTCCCTAATGTTCAAGTAGTCAACAATCAAACACAAAGAGGAGGAAAAGAAAGAAGAAACTTCCCTGAAAAAGGAGCGGCCAAGAACCCTCTTTTTTTTTTTTGGCACCAACCACACAAACCTAAAGAAAACTCAAAACAACTTAAAGAAATGCATTAAAAGAAACATAAAGAAACAACGAGAAAAGAAAAGAAAGAAAACTACAGTCCTACCCATCAAGGAGGCGAAGTTTCATGAAGAGACAATCTCTCCTCAGAGTTATCCACAAACCTGGGCATATATAATTTTGCTCGTTGTCTACTTACCTTAAATGAATTTTTATTTTCTCGTTTTACCTCAACCCCAAAAGGAAGGACTTGTATCACCGTGAATGGACCATACCACCTCGACTTAAGCTTCCCTGGAAAAAGACGAAGACGGGAGTTGTAGATCAGTACCTGGTCGCCTACCTTAAAGTCTCGGTGGAGAATCTTCTTGTCATGCCACTTCTTCACACGTTCCTTATACAACTTCGAATTATTATAAGCATCCAAACAAAACTCTTCAAGCTCATGAAGTTGCATAAGTCTCTTAGCACCTGCAGTAGACAAATCAAAGTTAAGAAATTTAGTAGCGCAGTATGCACGATGCTCTAACTCAACTGGAAGATGACAAGATTTCCCATATACTATCTTGAATGGTGACATGCCTATGGGTGTTTTAAATGCGGTCCTATATGCCCAAAGTGCATCATCAAGCTTTAAAGACCAGTCCCGCATAGAAGCATTAACAGTTTTCTCTAGTATTTTCTTTAATTCCCTGTTTGAGACTTCAACTTGAACACTAGTTTAGGGGTGGTATGGAGTAGCAACCTTATGGGTTACCCCATACTTAGCTAACAACGAATCAAAAAGTTTGTTACAAAAATGCGACCCCCCATCACTAATGATAGCCCTAGGTGTGTCAAAACGTATAAAAATATTCTTCTTCAAAAATTTAACAACACTTCTAGACTCATTTGTAGGCAATGCCTCTGCTTCCACCTATTTGCTAACATAATCAACAGCAACCAATATATATTGATTAGAGAAAGACTTAGGGAACGGTCCCATGAAGTCTATTCCCCAAACTTCAAAAACCTCACAAACAATAATGTTAGACAATGGTATGTCATGTCTCCGACTAATGTTTCCAATCCTTTGACACCTATCACAAGATTTGACAAATGTAAATGCATCCTTAAATAAAGTGGGCCAATAGAAACCACACTCCAAAACTTTATGAGCTGTCTTAGATGCATCATAATGTCCCTCAGCCTCTCTAGAATGACAATGATGTAACACAGAGGACATTTCCTATTCAGGAATGCAACGCCTAACAATACCATCCACACAAATCTTGTAAAGCAAAGGGTCATCCCAAATATAGTACCTTACCTCAGACAAAAGTTTTTTCTTTTGAGCATAAGAAAGATCAGGGGGATAGATATTACCAGCAAGGTTGTTCACATAATCTGCAAACCATGGTGTGACCATCATAACCATCAAATGCTCATCAGGAAAAGTTTCTTGAATGTCCTTCTTTGTTGCACTTTCTATGGCAGCTTCATCTAACCTTGATAGGTGATCAGCTACAAAATTCTCGATCCCCTTCTTATCCCTCAGCTCAATGCCAAATTCCTGCAAAAGTAACACCCAACAAATTAGTCTTGGTTTAGCGTCGGGTTTTGTCATCAAGTATTTCAAAGCTGCATGATCAGTATACACAATAACTTTAGACAAAACTAAATATGAGCGAAACTTGTCAAAAGCAAACACAACCGCCAACATCTCTTTTTCCGTGGTGGTATAATGGCGTTGTGCACAGTTTAGAGTCCTACTTGCATAAAAAATAGGATGAAAGATCTTACCTCGTCTTTGGCCTAAAACAGCACCCACTGCATAATCACTCGCATCACACATTAATTCAAAAGGAAGAGACCAGTCAGGAGATATAAGAATAGGTGTTGTCACAAGCATATCCTTTAACAATTGAAAAGATGTCAAACATTTATCGTCAAAATTAAACACAACATCTTTTTCAAGCAATTCAGTTAAAGGTTTAGCAATTTTGGAAAAATCCTTAACGAACCTACGGTAAAAACCAGCATGGCCTAAGAAACTTCTAATAGATCTAACATTTTTCGGTGGTGGAAGTTTCTTAATGACATCAATTTTTGCTAGGTCTACCTCTATACCCTTGCTAGAAATCTTATGACCTAAAACAATGCACTCATGTATCATAAAATGACATTTTTCCCAATTCAACACTAAATGGGTCTCTTCACACCTAATTAAGACTTTCTCCAAGTTATCCAAGCATGCATCAAATGAAGTACCAAACACAGAGAAGTCATCCATAAAAATTTCAATACAAGATTCAAGCATATCAGAAAAAATAGCCATCATGCATATTTGAAATGTAGTCGAAGCATTGCATAACCCAAAAGGCATGCGTCTATAGGCAAATGTACCATAGGGACATGTAAAAGTTGTTTTCTCCTGATCTTCCAGGGCTACAGGAATCTGCAAATATCCACTATATCCATCTAAGGCACAATAAAAGTCATGTCCATCTAATTTCTCAATCATCTGATCAATGAAAGGTAAAGGAAAATGATCTTTCCTGGTGGCATCATTCATTTCCTATAATCTATGCACATTCTCCACCCAGCTACCTTTCTAGTGGCTATTAATTCATTTTTCTCATTTTCAACCACAGTGGTGCCTCCTTTCTTTGGCACCACATGCACAGGACTAACCCAACCAGAATCAGAAATGGGATAGATAATACCTGCATCTAGAAGCTTAACTACCTCCATCATGTGTGGGTTAAGTCTCCTCAGGGGCTGTACTATCGCCTTGCTTCCATTCTCCATGAAAAGGTGATGTGTGCAAAAAGAAGGGCTTATACCTTTGATATATGTAATGGACTACCCAATGGCCTTGTTGTGGTCTCGCAGTACCCTCAATAACTACTCCTCCATAGCACCTGACAAACAAGAAGAAATGATAACTGGTAAGTGCTCAGGTGGGTTAAGATAAATATACTTTAAATGACTTGGAAGAGGTTTAAGGTCAAGAAAAGGGGGCTCTTCAATCGAAGGCTTCGGAAATAGCTTGGTTGGACGTTGGAGAGGTTCGTATGCTCTGTAATGTGTCAAATGTGCCTGCTCCAACTCATCTGCAATTTCCTCCAACTCTTCTTGCAATTCTTCCCCTAACTCTTCGATTGTTCCTTACGCTTCCTCTTCCAACAAATCTGCACAATCAATAGAAGAATCATCAGTATCAGAAGAATAAATATCAATAAAATGGCAAGAGTCAATAGTAGAAGGATGCTTCATAGCATTGAACACATCGAACACTAGTTCTTCATCTTGAAGTCTTAAGATGAGCTTTCCACGTTGTACATCGATGATGGTCCGTGCAGTGGCCATAAAAGGTCTCCCAAGAATGATGGGGAATGTCTATATCTTCCTCTATATCAAGGACTAAGAAATCCACCGGAAAGATGAACTTCTCGACCTTGACTAATACATCCTCAATGATTCCCCTCGGATAGGTGATTGACCTATCTGCCAGCTGAAGCGAAATAGTTGTTGGTTTGGGCTCCGCCAATCCTAATTTCTGAAAGCGAAAGAGGCATTAAATTAATACTGCTTTCAAATCCATTAAAGCCTTATCTATATGTAAATCACCAATAACACAAGGAATAGTAAAACTCCCTAGATCCTTAAGCTTCGGTGGTAGCTTTCTTGACAATATGGCCGAACACTCCTCATTCAGTTTAACCGTGGCATACTCCTCAAGCCTCCTCTTGTTAGACAAAATTTCTTTCAAAAACTTAGCATAAGAAGGCATTTGTGCTATAGCCTCAACAAAAGGAATGTTTATATGCAATTTTTTAAATATCTCAAGAAAACAACCAAATTGCTTATCTAATTGCGTACCTTTCAATCTTTGAGGATAAGGAATCCGAGGTCTTATCGGATGTGTAATGGGATCAACAAATAACCTTGGATGGTCCTCCTTTTCAGCTGGTGCTTCCGTGGCCTCCTTGCCACTTTCCCGACTCTCATCTTCTTCACTCTTTTCCACTTCTTTACCTTTCTACTTCTCCTGAACTTCTTCAAGTTGTCTACCACTCCTCAATAAAATTGCCTTTACATGTTCTCTCGGGTTAGCCTCGGTAGTGCTGGGCAATGAACCCGAAGGTCTTTCCTTTAACAAACTAGCAATCTGGCTCATCTGATTCTCCAAATGTCTAATAGAAGATTCTTGGTTCTACATCTTGACCTCGGTAGTGGAAATGTACTTCGACAGTAGGTCTTCGAGATAAGATTTCTCTGGTGGTGCAGGATTAGGAGCCTTGAAACCTGGGGGTGCAGGTGGTTGTCTCTGAACATTGGATGATTGTGGTTGTGCCACCTGATCATTCCGCCAAGAGAAATTTGGATGATTTCTCCATCCTGGGTTGTAGGTATTAGAATATGGGTCCAATCGCTGTCTATTATAATTGCCCACATAATGGGCCTCTTCTGTTTCTTGAGCAAAAGGATTCCCGACCTAACACTCAGAAGATGCATGGGAATCTCCACCACAATGTTCACAAACAGCACAACTCCTTAACGAAGAGCTAGCTCCTCCTCTCACACTGTGCATCAAATTATCCAATTTCTTCGTAAAAACATCCATCTAAGCAGATAAAGCCACTGTATTGTCGACTACACGAGCTCCTGTAGGTCGCTTGGGATGCCTTTCTGAATGATATTGGAAATTGCTAGTGGCCATCTCATCAATCAACCTGTAGGTTTGATCTGGCGTTTTCCTCATTAAACTACCTCCTGCAGCAGCGTCTATGGTACTCCTGATCGATGGGTTCATTCCTGTATAAAAAGTATTGACTTGCTGCCATGTAGAGAACCCATGACTAGGACACTACGTCAACATATCCCTAAATCACTCCCACACTTCATATAAACTTTCATTTTCATACTGAGTAAAGGAAGTGATCTCATTCTTCATCTTTGCAACCTTGGCAGGAGGGAAAAATTTGGCCAAAAATAACCTCATCATCTCATCCCATGTAGTAATCCATCCCGACTGCAAACTAGCCAACCATGCTCTAGCCTTATCCCTTAGAGAAAATGGGAATAACCTTACTCTCATTGTGTCTTCTGATACTCCATTTTGCTTGAATAAATCACAAATATCCAAAAATGTCTCCAAATGGGTGTTCGGATCCTCCAAAGGCAATCCTCCGAATTGAGATGCTCTCACCATAGATGTAATGCTGTGAGGAATCTCAAAACTCGCAGTTGTGATCGTCGGCCTTATAATGGGAGGCATGGGTCTATTGTTGTGCCCCATTGTCAAATCCATCATAGTCAACTCCCTTATCTCTTCAGTATGTGGCATCAACCTCTCCTCGTGCTGTTCCATCTCTGAAAACTGCTCTTCTCTAGTCCTTTCTACTGAAGTACTACTCCGAGCCAATCTGGTTTCCTTACGCAACCTGCGAGCAATTTTTTCAATTTCAGTATCTAATAGCAAATTCTCGGGCTTTTGACCACGAGTGAGCATAAACAAAATGGAACAAATAAAAAAATAATAACAAACCTAATGATGAAAAAAAACCGAAATAAAGCAATCAAACAAACAACTAAAATACGCAAATAAACAACAAAGCAAAAATTAAATCTGAGACAATTAACACTGTCTAATTTAATGACTCAAAATCAGAAATTTTCTCCTCGGCAACGGCACCAAAAACTTGTTGCGGTCTAAACAAAACAATTAAATTTTATCTAAACTAATTGGAGGCAAGTGCACCTCGTCGACAATTAATATAAATCGGTAAGAACTGGATATCGTACCCAAGGGAAAATTTTCCAACACGTAAGACAATTAAATTAAATGATTAAAAATTACTCAGAAGATCTAAAATTGATTGATTTGAAAATAAAATAAAATAAAGTAAGCAAATTAAAAAAATATGAAAAATACAAGGTATGAATTTAAAACGGCTAGATTTAATCAAATGACAAAAGTTCGGTTAAGGTATTAGATTTCAATTGGATTAGACATTTAAAATAAAATTATAACGGTGGATTGATTTAGGAAATACTTCACTTAAGCAAGTCAAACCCAATGTTCAAGGTGTTCCCCTCTCTTCTAAATCCGAGTCACTACTTGGTCCATAGATAATTCGGAATAAAAGACGTTAAATACAAAAAACCTAAAATTAAGTTCGTTAATTCTAGGTATCCTCACACAAGATCTTAAGGTTGGTCTACACTTAGTCTCAAGTATGTCGCTTAATTAATTTTTCGACAAATTAAATTTCATTGGTTGTGACATTCAATCATCTAAGGTCTTAATCTAGGTGATCAAGCTAAATTAAGACTAAATATGCATTTAATCAAGCAAAAATCAATACCACAAAAATTATTCTAGTCCAATATCAATCTTAACCTTAACCGAAAAGAAAAACTTACTCACACATATTTATCAATGTAACATAAATCATGGTCATAACATATGTTTGCATTGATTAAAACCACACAATTAAAATAAATAAGAAATAAAATAAAGAAAATAAATTTAAAACACCCCCTTCTTTAATTACTGTAGCTAATGTGACAAATAAAGTTTTCTCCTTTTATTCATGCACGTTCTCCTCCACCAGCTGCCACTTTCTTGGCCTTCAACGTGGCTGCTCCAGCTGCCTTGCGTCTTCAAGCCTCCACGTTTCCTTCACTAGCTGCCTTGTTCTCTTCTTGGCCTCAACACCCCAGCTGTCACGTTGCAAAGGCAGCCAGCTACTTCCTTGCATGAATTCCAGCCCAGCAAACACGTTGATCTCTCTTCATTGCACCCAGCTGTTCTCGTCTTCACGTTTCCTCTTTAGCTGCCTTGCGTGAATTCCAGCCTCCACAACACTTCCTTGCTATTTGTTTGCAGCCCATGCACGCATGCCTAGCCTCTCTTCAGCAGCTACTTGGTTTTTATCTGCTAGCCCAAAAGCCCCCAGCTACCCACGTGCAAAGCCACCAGCTTCTTGCAATGTGTTTTCATTTTTTAAGCCACCAGATGCTACTTCAGTTGCTTCGACTCTTCCTCTCCACAGCTGTCTACGCTGATCTTTCCTTTACCAGCTCACGCATCACAAGCAGCCACGTTGTTATTCTTTTCTTCTGATACAACTCAACGTGTTCCCCTCTCTACAGACATCTAGCTCACGTCCTTCTCCTTTAGCTTCCAGCAGCTTTAAAGTCTTGCTCTCCTTCTTCACAAGCAGCTAGCTCAAGTTATTTTCCTACCACCTCCTGCTTGCCTTCAACGTGAGTGAGTGTAGAACCTTGAGAGCGTCAATGTTAGTGAGTGAAAAGTCTTCAGGTCTATAACGTGAGTCTTCAGCAGCTGCTTAATGTGTGAGTTTTTGAGTCTATTCTCTTCCCGCTGCCTCACCTTCTCATGATTTTTTTAAGGCTCCAACAGCAGACCTACCACCCACCTCCACCTACTCAAGTCTCTTGTATTTATCGTTTTTTCCCCTTGCTTCAACAGCTAGCCTTGCGTCTTCAAGCCTGTAACGTTATTCCTCTCCCCCCACTTGTTTTGTGTCTCCACGCTACTGTCACCTTTGCTGCCAGCTGTTTTTTAGAGTATCTTTAATGGATGGTCTGTAACCAATCCTTTACATTTCTAATTGTCTTCTTCTTTTTTTTCTTTTTCAAACCAGCTGCCTTCTTCGTGATTGGTTTTTCTCCCTTGTTTTTCTAGCCCATGCTCTTTTGTTTTGTTCTCCATCCCATGCTTCAATGTTTTCTTCATTATTTCGTTACTCCTCCCAGCTGTCTTCGTGTGTTTCCTCCTCCTGCTAACGTGTTTTAATCTCCAACAACTCAACTTGGTCTTCTCAACTTGTTTTTCCTCGAACCACCTTGTGTCCACCAGCTGTTGAGGAGTTTTCCACTAGTTACTTCAGCTGCTTCGATCCACTCACCAGTTCAACATCCTCTCATTCTTGTCTAGCTACCCACACTCCACTCACGCAAGACTCCCCTTCTTAGCTTCCCAAGTTGTTGTTTTTGTCTCTAGCCAGCCTATCTATTAAATCACATTCTTGAATGCAATAATCATACACAAGCTAACTTTTTCTAGAGGTTCTCTTGCTTGATGCTTTTAACATTCCAAATTCCATAATGTGCTTAAAATTGAAACAAATAACTTTTAATTAGTGGAATTTAAATATTAAATGGACAATAATTTAGTGAATTATGTATCAAAATTAATATAAAAATGTCCATTAACATCATGTTGTAATGAATGCGGGTTTTCTCATTTCAAAAAATCTATTTATGGCGATGGACTCACAATTTGGGTGAATGTCACATTAATATTTTGGGCTTTGACAAATATATTAACCATTCAAAACTTAGAAGACAAATATAAAAATCCAAAGTTTCTATGCCAAGCAATTAAAATAAGAATTTTTATTTTAATGTCTAATTTAAAAATAAGATATTTTATTTTAAAATTTTATTTTTTGCTAACAATTTAGTTATATGCCTATAGATCACATAAAGATCAATAGTTATATAAATGAAGTCTTTTTTTCACACGACTTTTTAAATTAAATAAGTGACCACAGTGAAATATTAGAACATATTTTGACGAAAATGAAAAGTTACATTTTCTTTTCATTTAATGAAAAACAGAGGAGCTTTCTTTTTATATGGATTGAAACACCAACAGCACTCACGGACTCAACACTCTCCACTCATACGAAAAAGAAGCAGCTACTAGAGACACACGTAAGAGGGTGGAAAAGGGAAGAAAAACGTTACATATGGTGGCTAGAAAATAACGTGAAGCAGCTAGGATCAAAGGAGACACAAAAAAATAAAGTATGAGTATGTGTATGATGATGGGAGAGTGCGTAAGCTGGTAGTAAGGAGAGCAAGACGTTGAAACTGCTGGAAGCTGGAGGAAAGATAACGACGTTGCTACTGGGCTTGGTGAGCAGCTGAGAACAAGCACTTTGCTGATTGGTGGATTTAAAAGAAGGATTGATCCACCGAAACTAGGGATTCATCCACTTCTACTATATCAGCCTCCATACTTCACTTAAAAAGAAAAAAAACTCTCCCAATGTTGCCTCTAGATTGAGACGCACACCACCAGCCCAAGCCAAAGACTCCCACGTTAGAGACCACCCATCAAATATACAAGCTGAAAAACCATCCATACAAGCTAGTGGAGAGATACGTTCAAAGCAGCAGGTACTCACGCATAAACTAGCTGGTGGCTTGAAGATAAGAAGACAGCTGGGAGGAGAGATTTAAAAGGACGTTGGTGGTGTGAAGATAAGGAAAGATAGCTGGTGGAGAAGGATTATGCGTTAGGAGGTGGAGACAAACACGTTATCTAAGAGAATAACGTAGAGATGATGGAGAGGTAGAAGCTGGTGTGTAAACGTTGGAAGCTTGTGGTGTTAAAAAAAAAAAGAGAACGTTAGCTGGTGAATAGAGGCTAGGCATGCGTGCATGGGCTGAAAGCAAATAGCAAGGAGGTGTTGTGTACGCAACGTGAGGCAAGCAGCTGGTGGCAAACTTTTGTTGAGACAGCTGTGGAAAGGAATAGGTTTGAAGCAGCTGGCTGGCACTCACGCAAATGCAGCTACTAGTTTTGCAACGTGACAGCTGGGGAGATATAAGAAGATCAACGTGGATGCTAGGCAATAGACGCAAGGCAGCTGGTGAAAAAGCAAATTGGGACTTGGAAAAGAAAAGGGGTGTTTTAATTTGTTTTTTTATTTCCTTATTTATTTTATTTGTGTGAATTTAATCTATGCAAATATATGTTATGACCATGATTTATGTTACATTGATAAATATGAGTGAGTAAGTTTTTCTTTTCGGTTAAGGTTAAGATTAATATTGGATTAGGATTTTTTTGTGGTATTTATTTTTGCTTGATTGAATGCATATTTAGTCCTAATTTAGCTTGATCACCTAGATTAAGACCTTAGATGATTGAATGCCACAACCAATGGGATTTAATTTGTCGGAAAATTAATCAAGCGACATACTTGAGACTAAAGTGTAGTCCAACCTTAGGATCTTGTGTGAGGATACCTAGAATTAACGAACTTAATTTTAGGCTTCTTGTATTTAACGCCTTTTATTCCGAATTTTCTATGAACCAAGTAGTGACTCGGATTTAAAAGAGAAGGGAACACCGTAAACATTGGGTTCGACTTGCTTAAATGAAGTATTTCCTAAATCAATCCACCATTATAATTTTATTTTACATGTCTAATCCAATTGAAATTTGATACCTTAACCGAACTTTTGTCATTTGATTAAATCTAGTCGTTTTAAATTCATACTTTGCATTTTTCATATTTTCTTAATTTGCTTACTTTATTTTATTTATTTTCAAATCAGTCAATTTTAGATCATCTGAGTAATTTTTCATCGTTTAATTTAACTGTCTTACGTGTTGAAAAATTTTCCCTTGGGTACGATATCCGGTTCTTACCGATTTATATTACTTGTCGACGGGGAGCACTTGCCTCTAATTGGTCTAGATAGAATTAAATTTATATCGTTTTGTTTAGATCGAAACAAGTTTTTGGCACCGTTGCCGGGGAGAAAATTTTTGATTTTGAGTCATTAAATTAGACGGTGTTAATTGTCTCAGATTTAATTTTTGCTTCGTTGTTTATTTGCATTTTTTGTTGTTGTTTGCTTGACTACTTTACGTCGGTGTGTTTTTTTTTGGTGTGTTTTATTATTATTTTTTATTCTTAGCTTTGTTATTATTTGCTTTTTATTTATTCCATTTTGTTTATGCTCACTCGTGGTCAAAAGCTCGAGAATTTTGCTATTAGATACTGAGATTGAAAAAACTGCTTGCAGGTTACGTAAGGAAACCAGATTGGCTTGGAGTAGTACTTCAGCAGAAAGGACCTGGAGAAAGCAAGCCAGAGATTGAATAAAGGCGAGGAGAGGTTGATGCCACATACTGAAGAGAGAAGGGAGTTGACTATGATGGATTTGACAATGAGGCACAACAATAGATCCATGCCTCCCATTATAAGGCCGACGATCACAGCTGCAAGTTTTGAGATTCCTCACAGCATTACATCCATGGTGAGGGCATCTCAATTTGGAGGATTGCCTTTGGAGGATCCGAACACTCATTTAGAGACATTTTTGGATATTTGTGATTTATTCAAGAAAAATGGAATATCAGAAGATGCGGTGAGATTAAGGTTATTCTCATTTTCTTTAAGGGATAAGGTCAGAGCATGGTTGACTAGTTTGCAGTCGGGATCGATTACTACATGGGATGAGATGATGAGATTATTTTTGGCAAAAATTTTCCCTCCTGCCAAGGTTGTAAAGATGAAGAATGAGATCACTTCATTCACTCAATATGAAAATGAAAGTTTATATGAAGCTTGGGAGCGATTTCGGGATATGTTGACACAATGTCCTAGTCATGGGTTATCCACATGGCAATAGGTCAATACTTTTTATATAGGAATGAACCCGTCAACCAGGAGTACCATAGATGCTGCTGCAGGAGGTAGTTTAATGAGAAAAATGCCAGATCAAGCCTATAGGTTGATTGATGAGATGGCTACTAGCAGTTTTCAATATCATACAGAAAGGCATCCCAGACGACCTACAGGAGCTTATGTAGTAGACAATACAGTGGCTTTATATGCTCAGATGGATGTTTTGACAAAGAAGCTGGATAATTTGATGCATAGCGTGAGAAGAGGAGCTAACTCTTCATTAAGGAGTCAGGTTGTTTCAGGAGCATTGTGGTGGAGATTCCCATGCATCTTCTGCATGTCAAGTCGGGAATCCTTTTGCTCAAGAGACAGAAGAGGGCCATTATGTAGGCAATTATAACAGACAGCAAGATGACCCATATTCTAATACCTACAACCCAGGGTGGAGGAACCATCCAAATTTCTCTTGGCGGAATGATCAGGTGGCACAACCACAGTCATCCACTGTTCAGAGACAGCCACCCCCAGGTTTCAAGGCTCCTAATCCTGCACCACCAGAGAAATCTAATCTCGAAGTGCTACTCTCGAAGTACATTTCCACTACCGAGGTTAGAATGCAGAACCAAGAATCTTCTATCAGACATTTAGAGAATCAGATGAGCCAGATTGCAAGTTTGTTAAAGGAAAGACCGTCAGGTTCATTGCCTAACACTACTGAGGCCAACCCGAGAGAACATGCAAAGGCTATTGTATTGAAGAGTGGCAGACAGCTTGAAGAAGTTCAAGAGAAGCAGAAGGATAAAGAAGTGGAAAATAGTGAAGAAGATGAGAGTCAGGAAAGTGGAAAGGAGGCCACGAAAGCACCAGTTGAAAAGGAGGACCATCCAAGGTTATTTGCTGATCCCATCACACATCCGGTAAGACCTCGGATTCCTTATCCTCAAAGATTGAAAGGTACGTAATTAGATAAGCAACTTGGTCGTTTTCTTGAGATATTAAAAAAATTGCATATAAACATTCCTTTTGTTGAGGCCATAGCGCAGATGCCTTCTTATGCTAAATTTTTGAAAGAAATTTTGTCTAATAAGAGGAGGCTTGGGGAGTATGCCACGGTGAAGCTGAATGAGGAGTGCTCATCTATATTGTCAAGAAGGCTACCACTGAAGCTTAAGAATCCAGGGAGTTTTACTATTCCTTGTGTTATTGGTGATTTACATATAGATAAGGCTTTAATGGATTTGGGTGCGAGTATTAACTTAATGCCTCTTTCTGTTTTCAGGAAGTTAGGATTGGCAGAGCCCAAACACACAACTGTTTCACTTCAGTTGGCAGATAGGTCAATCACCTATCCGAGGGGAATCTTGCATGAGTGCCACCAGCTGCTTCAACGTTGTTGCTCTCCAACCAGCTGCTTCACTTGTTCACCTCCACAGCAGCCCACGTCCATCCCCAGCTAGGTGTTAACGTTAACAATCCAAGCTAACAACACCTCCCTCTCACATCTAACTTCAGCTCTTTTATTTTCTTCCTGGCAGTGCGTCTCCAACTGGTTAATTTGCCCTCTTCCTCACACCCGTAGCTCCCCTTTCTCGGTGTCCTCTAGTGAGTAACGTTGCTGCTTGGTTTCTTCCCTATCTTTTCTCTAGCCAGCTGCGTCGTTAAGGTGCTCCATCCTTTGCTGTCAACGTTATCTCCACTTATTTGTTTCCTCTGCTGGTGGTCTCCTCAAGATCACGTTTCTGCATGGGTGTTTCCAATCTCTTGCTTTATTCTCCTCCCTACTATTCAATGATGTGACAATTAAAATGCAACTCCCATATTCTCCATCTGCATCCGTCTATAGCTGGCTTGTTGAGTGATAATTTAATTTTCCTTTTTAAATGCCACCTGTTGCGTTGTTGTGCTGCCCACGCCTAAGTCTTCTCCAGCTGTTCTTTGACAATTAAAATTGTCTACTCTTTTGCGTGATGCTCTTGCCTCCAGCTTCATTTAATTCTTGTGATTTGCTGATCCGATGGGCCCCTTTAATGAGCCCTTCTGTTTAATTTATTTTGCTGCCCTCACTCAGCGCCACACTCTCCTCTTCTTATTCCTCTCACTGTTGCTTGACAAGACAAATAAACTTTGATCCCCTCTTTAAAACCGGCTCTCCTTTGTGCGACGTCGTCTGCGCTCATTGCTTTCTCCTGCTCTGCGTGACTACTGTAGTTAACTCAAGGGACCATTTAATTGCCTAACATTTTAAAACCCTCAGCTCCCTTGTAACTCATTTGACAATTAAAGTGTATCTTGCTCCCACTTCTCTCCAACCTAGTAGTCAACACAAATTAAAGACAAATCAAGTAATTTATCATAAAACTAGGATTGAAATTATATGGAAATACATAAGAAAATATGAGATAATTCAATCCTATCAGAGGTTTTGAGTCATATGACTACATTTCATAGTCATTTTTTTTCTTTGTCATATGTGATGCTTCCCTATGTGGATTACCTTCAGAACTTGCTCTGAATCTGTTTGATACTGCTAGTTACATGCTTTATGGACATGATAAAGGCCTTCTTTGTTTTTACCCTTTATCTTAAATAACCCACCAAGTTATTTTTCCCTTTTTACCCCTTTTGAGCCTTTAACCTTATTGTTTTCTTATTAATCGTATTACATTGAAACTTGAAAACTTTTAGCCTTACCCTTTCTCAAGTTAAATGAAGTACTAAGTATTTGATTCCTTGATTTAGGGGCTTTTGTTTTACATGTTATTTTAAGATGTTTTAGAGGTACATCTACTCAGTTGTTGTTGATTTTTGTTACTGTTATCTTCTTTTATGTTTATTGTTAACAAAAATAGGAAAAAAAAGAAAAAAAAAGAAAAAAAGAAAAAAAGAGATAAAAAAGAAAAAAAAGAAACAAATCAAAACAGTTGCATTTGATAGTGATGAGTAGTTGTAGTCCCGTATTTCTGTATATACATTTCAGAAATTCTTTTTGATTGTCCCACGTCACTTAGTACTTTGTGAATGCTTGTGAATATCCTTTCTGACCTTTTTACCTCACCCTAACCTAAGCCCTATTACAACCCTTAATAAAAGCCCTTTTGATCCATGAAGACATGTACTCTATGTAGTGAAAAATAGGTAAATTTGCAAGCCTATGGTAGCATAATCTTATAGAGGAAGTTTTGAGCGAAACACAACCTTTATACACTTGAGCGACATGAGTGAATACCGTGAGAAAAGTTCATTTTAATTTTATGCTTGCTTTTGATCAAAGGTATCTATCTTTGATTTTGTTTATGTGCATTGATGAACATATTATGATACATGTAGTAGCTTGATACTTAAGTTCGCCAAATTTTAAGGGATTGCAAACACTTAATTTTTATTGAAAATAAAATGACAGAAGATGTTGGTTGTGACCTAAGTAAGTTACTTGAGGACAAGCAACAATTCAAGTGTGGGGGTGTTGTTAATGAATATTTTGTATTAATTTTTGATACATAATTTACTAAACTCTTATATGTTTAATGTTTAAATTGGACTAATTAAGAGTTATTTATTTTAATTCTAGGTATATATTAAATTTGGGACACAATTCAACTCAAAGAAAAGAAAAGTTAGCATCTGCGCAGGAGTAAAAAAAACATTAGAGAAAAGACATGGGCGTGGACATTGAATAGGAAGAGAACAAAGAAGCGTACAGCATTCCAGCTGGTGGATAAGAGAACGTGGAAGCTTGACCTGGTAGGGACATAAAAAATATAATAACGCAGGAGCATCAACATGGGAACAAAACCCCATCACTGAGAAAAAAAACAGCTAGCGGCAAGGAACTATGGGCTCCCTCTAAAAACCTGATTTATTCACCCACTCACACACCTTAAAAACATGGAAGCTTGTGCATAAAAAAATGGAGAATGGAGGCAGCAGGTGGTGTTAGCTAGGGACAACAAAGCATTGGTGGCTTCAAAAGAAGCACTCACGCACTGCCCTCCGGCAGGAAAAAAACACACTCAACCTTCATCCCATTTTCTTTAATGAAAAACAGAGGAGCTTTCTTTTTATATGGATTGCAACACCAACAGCACTCACGGACTAAACACTCTCCACTCATACGAAAAAGAAGCAGCTGCTGCAGACACACGTAAGAGGGTGGAAAAGGGAAGAAAAACGTTACATATGGTGGCTAGAAAATAACGTGAAGCAGCTAGGATCAAAGGAGACACAAAAAAATAAAGCATGAGTATGTGTAGGATGATGGGAGAGTGCGTAAGCTGGTAGTAAGGAGAGCAAGACGTTGAAACTGCTGGAAGCTGGAGGAAAGATAACGACGTTGCTACTAGGCTTGGTGAGCAGCTGAGAAGAAACACTTTGCTGATTGGTGGATTTAAAAGAAGGATTGATCCACCGAAACTGGGGATTCATCCACTTCCCCTAAATCAGCCTCCATACTTGAAAAGAAAAAAAACTCTCCCAATGTTGCCTCCAGACTGAGATGCACACCACCAGCCTAAGCCAAAGACTCCCACGTTAGAGACCACCCATCAAATATACAAGCTGAAAAACCATCCATACAAGCTAGTGGAGAGATACGTTCAAAGCAGCAGGTACTCACGCATAAACTAGCTAGTGGCTTGAAGATAAGAAGACAACTGGGAGGAGAGATTTAAAAGGACGTTGGTGGTGTGAAGATAAGGAAAGATAGCTGGTGGAGAAGGATTATGCGTTAGGAGGTGGAGACAAACACGTTATCTAAGAGAATAACGTAGAGCTGATGGAGAGGACGATAGGTAGAAGCTGGTGTGTAAACGTTGGAAGCTTGTGGTGTTAAAAAAAAAAAGAGAATGTTAGCTGGTGAAGAGAGGCTAGGCAAGCGTGCATGGGCTGAAAGCAAATAGCAAGGAGGTGTTGTGTAGGCAACGTGAGGCAAGCAGCTGGTGGCAAACTTTTGTTGAGACAGCTGTGGAGAGGAATAGGTTTGAAGCAGCATGCTCGCACTCACGCAAATGCAGCTGCTGGCTTTGCAACGTGACAGCTGGGGAGATATAAGAAGATCAACGTGGATGCTGGGCAATAGACGCAAGGCAGCTGTGAAAAAGCAACTTGGGAGCTGGAAAAAAAAAGGGGGTGTTTTAATTTGTTTTATTTTTTAATTCCTTATTTATTTTAATTGTGTGAATTTAATCAATGCAAACATATGTTATGACCATGATTTATGTTACATTGATAAATATGTGTGAGTAAGTTTTTCTTTTCGGTTAAGGTTAAGATTAAAATTGGATTAGGATAATTTTTGCGGTATTGATTTTTGCTTGATTGAATGCATATTTAGTCTTAATTTAGCTTGATCACCTAGTTTAAGACCTTAGATGATTGAATGCTACAACCAATGGGATTTAATTTGCCGGAAAATTAATCAAGCGACATACTTGAGACTAAAGTGTAGACCAACCTTTGGATCTTGTGTGAGGATACCTAGAATTAACAAACTTAATTTTAGACTTCTTGTATTTAACGCCTTTTATTTCGAATTTTCTATGAACCAAGTAGTGAATCGGATTTAAAAGAGAAGGGAACACCATGAACATTGGATTCGACTTGCTTAAATGAAGTATTTCCTAAATCAATCCACCGTTATAATTTTATTTTAAATGTCTAATCCAATTGAAATCTGATACCTTAACCGAACTTTTGTCATTTGATTAAATCTAGCCGTTTTAAATTCATACTTTGCATTTTTCATATTTTCTTAATTTGCTTACTTTATTTTATTTTATTTTCAAATCAGTCAATTTCAAATCATCTGAGTAATTTTTCATTGTTTAATTTAATTGTCTTACGTGTTGGAAAATTTTCCCTTGGGTACGATATCCGGTTCTTACCAATTTATATTACTTGTCGACGGCGTACACTTGCCTCTAATTGGTATAGATAGAATTAAATTTATATTGTTTTTTTTAGATCGCAACAACAACCACCCCAGAACTCTCCACTTACAACGTTGGCAGCTGGTGAGCTGGAGATTAAAAACGTTAGCTGTGGAAAACACACACGTTGACACTTAGCTGAAGGGAGGAAGAGAGCTGTTGAAGCAAGAGGGAATAACAACGTTAGCAGCTAGCAGCAAGGAAGAGAGTAAATAAAACAACCCCACTTAACATACACTCTCCACTCACATTGAAGCAGTTAGTTGAAAGATAAACGATTGAAGATAACGTAGAGAGCTGGAGAAAAAGCAACGTGGGAGCTAGAGAAAAAGGGGGTCTTTTTAATTTTTAATTCCTTATTTATTTTAATTGTGTGGATTTAATCAATGCAAACATATATTATGACCATAATTTATGTTACATTGATGAACATGTGTGAGTAAGTTCTTCTTTTCGGTTAAGGTTAAGATTGATATTGGATTAGGATAATTTTTGTGATTTTGATTTTTGCTTGATTGAATCTTAGGATCTTGTGTGAGAATACCTATGATTAACAAACTTAATTTTAGATTTATTGTATTTAATGCCTTTTATTCCGAATTATTTATGAACCAAGTGGGTAACTCGGATTTAGAAGAAAAGGAAATTTCTATGAACATTGGATTTGACTTGCTTAAGTGAAGGATATCCTAAATCAATCCATCATTACAATTTTATTTGTGTCCAATCCAATTGAAATCTGATACCTTAACCGATTTTTGTTAGTTGATTAAATCTAGTCGTTTAAATTCATACTTTGCATTTTTCATATTTTCTTAATTTGCTTACTTTATTTTATTTTATTTTAAAATCAATCAATTCTTGATCGTCTGAGTAATTTTTCATCGTTTAATTTAATTGTCTTACACGTTGGAAATTTTTCCCTTGGGTACGATATCCGGTTCTTACCGATTTATGTTACTTGTCGACGGGGTGCACTTGCCTCTAATTGTTCTAGATATAATTTAATTTATATTGTTTTGTTTAAACCGCAACACTAGTCCACAATCATAATAAAATTCTATCATAGATGTCCCTCTTCTGGCTTTTGAAAAATTCGCGACCTTTATCCCACTGGTATTCCTTCTTCTAACAAGTTTGAGGCTTCGGTGAGGCAGAGGAGATATCCTAGCATCGAATAGAGATGAACCAGTGAAGAAGGTCTGAAGGTCTAGCCGGTAGAATTTAGTGGACAAGGCCATGTTTGGTTAGTTAACACAACAAAAAGTCTGAGCAAACTAAACGGGAAGTAGCAATATCTAGGACAAACTAAGCATAAACTGGTAATTGGGTTAGCATCAAACAATGTTGAAATGGAGCAGGAGAAGACTAAACTATGTAAACAATGAGTGAGCCTTCCTGTTTACCTCACAATGAAAAACAGGGGGAACAGAGAAACCCTGTTTCTTGAAAGGAAAAGGCCATTAAGTACTTCGATTTTAGTTAATATTTACCCTTTTTTGCAATTCTTTTCTGTTAAAATTGAAGCTTTTGTTTTTATATATAATAATGTTAACTGAACATTTTCTTGTGATTTTTGTGGCCTTGTAAACAGATAACATTTTGTGGGAAAATTTGGAGTTCTGTGGTGAGGACTTTAGGAATATCATTCTCACCTCTGTTTTCAAGCCACGTGTATACCAAAATGTGACTCTTACCCAATGATATGAGTTCGTTCGTTCCGGCGGTAAGATCGGCGAACGTCTGCATCGGCTGGAAAAAGTGCCGAATCGGACATAAAGGTACTGGGGATGAATTCCGGCGGTGCATCGGCCAATTCGGCGGATCGGCTTGCATGCTACCGGTATTCAAAATAGGTCAAATACGGCCAAGATCGGAAATTTTAAAAAATTAGGGGTTTTTTTGCAAAAATTTTCAAACTTTTTAAATTTTCCTCCCTCTCCTACCTCTCCTTCCCCCTTTTTTTAGTTTTAAAATAATAATAAATATTTTATTACTAATAATAATTATAAATTAAATAAAACTTTAAAGTAAATTATTTTTAGTTTTATTACCAATAAATTATTTTTATTTTTATTACTAATAAATTATTTTTTAATTTATTTTAACATTTTATATAATATTTATTAATAAATACTAATAAATTAGTTTATAAATAATAATTTTAAAATTATTACTTATAAACTAATATTTATTTTATATATTTTCAATTATTAAATTAAAATTTATATATTTTGAAATTAATTATATTTATTAATAATTATTAAATAATCTACAATATGACAATGGACTATAATTTTTTTAAAAAAGAGACAATGTTATAAATTTAAAAATATTTTGTATTATTGTAATATTTTAAATACTTTGTATTATTCTTAATTTTATAATTGTATGATGATAATTGTTTTTATTTATATTAATTGTGGTTATTATTTATATGTAAAATATTTAAAATTATTGTTATTTCATAATAATTGTCATTATTATTTATTATTAAGATTTTGAAAGCATGATTGATGTAAACAAGAACTAGTAAAATATACAAGACAACTGTATAATATAACAATATGGACTATTTTGCAATTCTTAAAATTTTAGGACTATTTCATAAATTTCAAAATTTCCGAAGCGGTATCCCAGCATCAACCGCAGTCGTGCAGACAGCCTGATCCAGAGTTCAATCCGCATCAACCCGATTTGCGGTATTCATAACATTGCTCTTACCTTAGCCACGTCCACTATAAGCTCATACCCTTCTGTTCAATCATTCTTCATTAACTCAATTCACCATTTGATATTTGGATACAAATGTTGAATTGGGCTGGATTTTTCTTTTCAATGCTGGATTGGTTTTGGACTCAAAAATCTTCTTAGTTCCATTAATGGATTGGACTCACATTCATGCATGATTTGATCCAAAATCGCAACTTTGTCCTCTCAGGTTAGGTATGCATTTTGGCAAATTAAATTAGGTTTAGTCAATCAAGTTTAGGTGTAAAAGGTCGGTTTAAAATCTATCTTGAATGATTTTATTTTGGTTTATCTTCTCAAATCAATATGAAAATTTTAATATCAAAGTCTCTGTTTTGAAAACCGGACTGGATCGACCGGTTCGACCGGTGACCGGTCGGCTATCTGGTCCTGTTCATCCTAAAAAATTGGTTCTCAATTGAATTAGTGAGAACCGGTCAATTGACCGGTCGGATCTATCCGGTTTGACTGGTCCGACCACTAGTTCAATAAAATTTTTATTATTTTTTTTTATTTTTTTGGTATATTTTTGTATTTTTTTTAATATTATTAATATTATATATAATTAAATATAATTATTGCATAATTATGACGTCACACCGGTTTGAATGGTGGTTGAACCGATCAAACCGGTAACTAGTAAGGTCTCCAGTTCGATGATCGGTCCGAGTTTCAAAACACTAATCAAAGTAGTTGTTTATTAAGAAGTTCAACTCGACTATATGATGAACTCGATTTGACTTAATCTATTCCTAAACTTATAAACAATAAACAGATAGGGATTAGATTTTAATAGTTTTTTTCAAGTTTGGTTAAATTTGATTTTAATATATTAATTTTGAATCATCATATTTGATTACTGTAATTTGTTATAATCACTTTGTTAAAATACAACTAAAATGTTATATAACATTTTAGCTATATGCCTGATGATCACATAAAGATTAATAGTTATGTAAATAGAGAGACGTTTTTCTTTACATAATTTTTTAAAATTAAATAAGTGACCATAATGAAATACTCGAACTTTAGTTTGACGAAAATGAAAAGTTACATAATTTCTTTAAATATAAAACTTCACATCCTTTATCGATAGTTAAACCGGTTCGTCTTAAAATTAGAATTGGTTTCACCGAAATTTCATCGACCCAAATGACGTTGTTTTAATTGTGTCTTGGAAGTGGGGGCCGAGCGCAAGGCGGAGGTTGCGGTGCTTTATCATTTTTAACCATTAGTCACATTAATAAAATGTTAATAAATATAATGTTTTAAAATTTTGAATAAGTTTAAGTTTGAATTTGTACCAGCACGACCACCATGACAGTTTGGTTTTGACGGTGATTGTGGCTTGGACTCGGTCACGAAGTATTTGGATTTGGTATATCCAAGTTCTCGCGTATGTAAGCCGCCATTAATCTTCTTCGGAGTAACCATTGCTCTTGCTTCCGCAGACCTGCAACTTGCATTCATGAGTATTATCAGAAGCAGCGTCACATACCTTTGATTTTCCATGAGATATATATAAATATATATAGCAATATGCTCTATCTGTGGACTGAAATTCATGGTTCTGGTAAGGTGCTCTTTGCATTTATAGAGACCACTGACCAGGGAGAAGGGTGTGAGTCTCTACGAAACTTCATCAATCAACGTATTTCCACGCAAGGACTTTCACGTCAACCACTAAGTGGAAGACTAAAGCAATGCGAGGATTCATGCATTATTTGATCCAATCTGCAATTTTCTAGTCTTAGGTTAGGTGTGCTTTTTGGAAATTTAAATTAGGTTTAGTCTAAAGTTAATAAGTTGAATATAAATTGATGAAGTTTAGGTCTAAAAGGATGGCTCTTCTCAAAACCATATTGTTTTTGTTATGTAAATATAAGAAAATTAAGATTAAAATATTTTTTAATCTTAGACTTAAACTCAATCAAACTTTAAACTAATCTCGAGCTATCTATTAAGAAGATCATCCTTAAACTTAACTCATCTTAATCTATTGTCAAATTTATAAACGATATATGAGATAGGGATTAAGTCTTTTTTATTCCAAGTTTGATTAAATTTGATTTTAATATATTAATTTTGGATCATTAGATTTGATTAATTTATTACAATTGTTAAGTAAAAATTGTTAAGCTTGAATTTGAGTTTAAATTTAAATTTAAATGGATTTGTTAACTTTAAATTGGATCTGTTAGAGATATAGATAGAATTCTATCCCTGTAAATTAGGGATATTCCGTTATCATTATTCCCTAATTTACAGGGATACTTTGTGCATACAACATTATATATTTACTGCCTTACAATTGTAATATGTACGTATATACAATCAATGAAATAAGCGATTCTCTGATTTTACATGGTATCAGAGCCAAATTACGATCCTGAGATTCGTGTTTCTGCTCCATCTTCTGCCTAGTCTTCTTTTCCGTGAACAATTCAGCTAATGGCCGATGACGAATCATCGTCATCTCCAGCACTATCTGAGGCAGCCACGGCTCTATCTCAACAGATTGCTAAACCATCGCAAATACACAATACACCACATCATGACCAAATACCAATCATGATAGCCATCCACATAATAGACATAAATTAAACAGACCATAACTATGTGTTATGGGCACGAATGTCGGAGATTGCAATTGAGGGCGGGCGCCTACCATATTATCGACAACCCGCACTTCAGATCAACAGATGTATCGACGCTTGGAGACAAAGGGACCTACAAGTATTTTCGTGGATCACAGGGGCAATTGATGCATCGTTGGTACACCAATTTATTCATTACTCAACTGCTAGAGATTTATGGCAGGGATTGGCAATTACATACCAATCAGGAGAGGATAGCCTACAAATTTTTGATCTTATGACCAAAGCGGATAGAATTCAACAAGAGCAACTTACATTGGAAGAGTATTATGGTGTGTGCAAAAGCCTTTGGATGGAAATCGACCGACGGCAGCCTAATCCAATGGAATCTCCCACGGATATCAACACCTACAATCAGTTACAAGAAACTCACAGATTATTTAAATTCCTTGCGAGTGTCTCACAAACGAATTTGATAGTATAACCCGGACTTACTCAGTCAGTCATTTACCTCATCGACGCCAGATATATCGACGGTGCGGGCCGAAGCCGCCAGAAGAACATCTTGGGTTCGATGACATCTACATCCAAATACATACCATCACTAGGTATTCAATGGATTAATCGGAAAGGACAAGGTCGGATGGACCGTAAATGGGATGGGTCGAAGATGCAGAAACTCACACCGGTCGATTCGACTGAACTCCGACCGACCCATCATCCCGAGAAGAACAAACAAAAGTGTGACTATTGCGGAATAAAGGGACATTTGAAACGAGATCATTACCACATCATAGGATATCCCGAGTGGTGGGAACACAGGAAAGAAAACGGATTCGGGAAGATAAATCCTAATCGTATGCTTTGCAGTGCGGTAGCCCGAAGCCACCAAAGGCGGTGGAGCAGAGACCGGAGGAGGCGGCACAGAGCTGCAGCTTCGATCGTGGAATGGCGAAAATAGAGGCGCCACAAGATGATGATGAAGGAAAAAACCCTAATTTAGGTATAAAAAGGGGGAAGTTTTCTTTAAAATTATCATCTAGTCCATATATTTCAAATTTTAAATTCTTCCCCCCAGGTATTTTGGATATTGATGAAACTAGTCCTAATGTTTATGCTGATTGTGATTCAAGCCCAGATGGTATGCAGTTGACCAAATTTGGTCCAACAGATTATAATAAGCTGAAATTACCAAATTGCCCCTCTGCCAATGTTGTTCAGAATGTAATGGTCATGACATGATCGTGGATTTTTATTGTGGGGCTTATGATACAATGACTTATGATAAATCTGATTTTGTTAGTTCTACAGTGCCACGGAAGAATTTCATACAAACTGCAAGTGGCGAGCTAGCTTCGGTAGGAGGGGCTGGCACTGTGGAACTGACTCCTACATTAAAGCTCTCAAATTGCCTCTTTGTTCCTTCACTTTCATATAAGTTGTTGTCTATCAGTCATGTATCAAAGGAGTTGAATTGCATTGTTCTCATGTACCCCACATTTTGTATTTTGCAGGATATCCGTTCGAAGGAGATCATTGGGCGTGGAACTGAAAGAAATGGATTGTACTACGTTGACGAGGTTTCGCCAAAGGGCACAGCTTTGTTAGCACATGGGTCTACTGATCGTCAAAGTTGGTTATGGCACCGCCGTTTGGGGCATCCCTCACACGGTTATCTCAAACTTTTATTTCCTAAGTTTTCTAGTACCCATTTACAGTGTGATACATGTGTTTTGGCGAAAAGCCATGCATCTTATTTATCCAATAATACTCGCGTGGAACATGTTTTTCCTTGATACATTCGGATGTTTGGGGACCAGCCCCAGTTCCTGGACCTAGTGGATTTAAATATTTTGTTTTGTTTATTGATGATTGCACTAGGATGTCATGGATTTATTTTTTGAAAAATAAGTCCAAGTTTTCGACAAGTTTGTTCACTTTTATCATTTAATCCAAACCCGCTTCAAAAACAAATTCAAATTCTTAGTCTGCGATAATGGGGAGAGTTTGTGAACAAATCTATGCAAAAAATTTTTCTGAAAAGGCCTTATCCATCAAACCACTTGTCTAATACTCCTCAACAAAATGGGGTAGCTGAACGGAAAATCGTTTTTGCTAGAAATTACTCGTGCTATGATGATTGAATCTCATGTTCCTACATATTTTTGGCCCAAGCAAGAGCCACACCACCTATCTTACCAACCGCCTTCCCACTAAAATTCTCAACTACCGTGACTCCAATTCAAACCTTAGTCGACCATACTAGAGTGCCTCCGGCCTTGGCACTCACGCCCCGTATCTTCGGATGCTCTGTCTTTGTTTATATTCCTAAGGCAGAACGTACTAAATTCGATCCATGTGTCGAAAAATGTGTCTTTGTCGGGTATGGGGTTCATCAAAAAGGCTACAGATGTTATAATCCAAAAACCCGTCGTGTTCATGTCACCATGGATTGTGACTTCCTTGAAACCGAGTACTATTACTCTAACACAACCCAATCCATCGCTCAGGGGAGAGTATGCGTAACCATCAATTGGTTGTTTTATACTACTGTGTCACCAATATACTCATCCACGGTTCCTAGTCAAGCTAGTAATCGCTCCTATGATCTCGATGATGGAGTACAATCTGACCCTGACAGCAACACGCCCTCTCGATATACTTCGACAGATATACCTGAGGTTAGTAGTTCAGATATTCCCACTATTGGTTCCACTAACCATGACATTGCAGATAATGTGCCGCCTACAGATACTGTGCCATCACCACCACGATATACTCTTCCTCCTAGGAGTACACGGGGGGTGCCCCCAAAAAGATACATACCGGAACATGAGCCTGGCTCCAGTAGATATCCTGTGGCAAATCTGGTCAGGGGGAGCTTGACAGAGATTGCCAATGCCTTTGCTACAACATTATATACAGAGGATACTCCTAGGACGGTAGAGGATGCTATGAGCAATCCAGAATGGCGAGAGGCAATGGGGATTGAGATGGATGCACTGGAGAAGAATGGCACATGGGAGAAGTGTGTTTTACCTATTGGAAAGAAACCCGTGGGCTGTAGGTGGATTTATACAATTAAGCGGAAAGCAGATGGCTCTATTGAACGATATAAGGCTCGATTAGTGGCGAAAGGGTACACCCAGACCTATGGCGTTGACTACTCAGAAACTTTTTCTCCGGTAGCCAAAATTGATACAATCAGAGTACTGTTTTCTATTGCAGCTAATCGAGATTGGCCTCTTCATCAGTTTGATGTCAAAAACGCTTTCCTCCATGGTGATCTAGCAGAGGAGGTGTATATGGAGTCCCCGCCAGGTTTTTCTCACAACTTTAGATCTCAAGAGGTGTGTAGATTGAGGAAGGCCTTGTATGGACTGAAGCAGTCTCCGAGAGCATGGTTTGGGAGGTTTACTGTAGCAATGAAGAAATACGGACATAGACAGAGTAACTCAGATCATACCTTGTTCTTGAAGAGAAGAGGTGGAAAGATTACTTGCTTGATCATTTATGTGGATGACATGGTAATTACTGGGGATGATGTAGAAGAGATATCGAAACTCCAGGCAAATCTCTTCGAAGATTTTGAGATGAAGGATCTGGGCAGTTTGAAGTATTTCCTGGGTATCGAGGTTATGCGGTCTAACCAGGGTATCTATATATCTCAGAGGAAGTATATTCTAGATTTGCTAGCTGAGACTGGGATGCTTGATTGTAAGCCTGCAGATACTCCGATCATGTTGAATCATGGGCTGAAGATAGTAGAAGGGGCAGAATCGGTTGACAGGAGGAGGTACCAGCATTTGGTAGGAAAACTTATCTATTTGTCTCACACACGGCCCGATGTTGCATATGCAGTTGGGGTGGTTAGCCAGTTTATGCATAGTCCATAGAAAGACCATATGGATGCTGTGCTAAGGATATTGAGATACTTGAAAGGTACACCAGGCACAGGTATTGTGTTCAGGAAGAATGGTCATCTAAGAATAGAGGCTTATACAGATGCAGATTGGGCTGGGAATCCGGTTGATCGACGGTCCACATCTGGGTATTTTACTTTGGTTGGCGGTAACTTGGTCACATGGAAGAGTAAAAAACAGAAGGTGGTAGCTTTGTCGAGTGCAGAGGCAGAGTTCAGGGGAATTGCCCGAGGATTGGCTGAAGTGTTGTGGTTGAAAAAATTGTTGATAGAATTGGAATTTCCACCATTACAAGCATGCCCCTTGATGTGTGATAATAAGGTGCGATTAGTATATCGAGAATCCATTCAAAGATGATCGGACAAAGCATGTTGAAGTTGATAGGCATTTCATTAAGGAGAAGATTGAGGAAGGAGTAGTCTCACTTCCATTTGTTCGATCCGAGGATCAATTAGGCGACATTCTTACAAAGGCGTGTGAGCGTGATATTTCATGAGGCTTTGAGCAAGTTAGGTGTAGAAGATCCTACGACCAAACTTGAGGGGAGTGTTAGAGATATAGATAGAATTTATCCTCGTAAATTAGGGATATTCCGTTATCATTATTCCTAATTTACGTGGATACTTTGTGCATACAACATTATATATTTACCGCCTTACAATTGTAATATGTACGTATATACAATCAATGAAATAAGCGATTCTCGATTTTACAGGATCAAACTAAATTGATCTAATTTATTATTTTATTTATCAATCTTTGAATATTTAAGTTTTGAATTTTGATTTTTAGAATAACGTTTATGACACGCTTAATTTATTTAAAATATATATTACAAATGATAATAGTTAAAATAATTTAAAATGATAATAGTTTAAGACACATTTAATCACTATTTTGATAATTGAACCCAAATTATATGTAAAACAATTATTGAGTTTCCTAACTATTTAAATATTTATGGGTGCAAATAAATCAGTTGATACGCTTGTCATTGATGCAAGGTTCTTTCTCTTTTGGTTATTTCACCGTATCGTACACTTATTATATAGGACGTTTGACTCAAATCAATATCATTTTGGTATATAAATATGAAAATTTAAATATCAAATGAGTTGTTTATTAAGAGGGTCAAGTCGAATCGAGGATGAATGCCAAACCTATAAAAAATAAAGGGGATAAGGATTAGGTCTTAATAGTTTTTTTCAAGTTTGATTAAATTTGATTTTAATATATTAATTTTGAGTCACCAGATTTGATTAATTTTTTATAATCACTTAAGTTAAAATATGTTAGGCTTGATTTTAAGTTTAAATTTGAATTAATTTGTTAAATTTAAAGTGGGTCAAATTAAATTTCATCTAATTTATTATTTTATT
>CM057228.1:2009210-2024210 GCA_029891385.1 Erythroxylum novogranatense | reverse complement strand
CTTCTTTATCTGTCTTTTAATTCACGAGCATATCATCTTATCTTCAAGAAACTCTACCAGGCCATGATCCCCAAACCCCTTTTCGCCAAAACCCTCCTCTCCTTCTCGTTCTCTTCATCACAATTTCGTCATTCGCTCCTCTTATATCATTTATCGACCGGCGTTCGCTCTCACTCTTCTTCTACCTCCTCTCGTCGTCACGACGAGGAGTCCAAGAATGTGAGGGTCTCGGTGTGGTGGGATTTTGAGAATTGCAATTTGCCTATTGGTGCTGATGTTTTCAAAGTGGCCACCCGCATCAGAGCTGCTCTGAGGACTAATGGGATTAAAGGTCCTATTCAGATCACTGCTTTTGGTGATATGTGGCGGCTTTCTAGGCCTAAACAGGCGGCACTCTCTGTCACCGGAATCATCTCGACTCATATTCCTGAAGGTTACGTCCTTTTTCCATGTTTAACTTCATTTGTTTCGCTGCTTTCTTGATTTGGTATCTTTATCATAAACCTAGCTTTCAGTTTAATGTCATTTATCATAAAATAGGTTCACATCTTTGGAAGAAAAGTAATATATTCTCAAAAGAAATTACTAGCTCTGAAATTTGGTTATCTAGGTTGTCCTTATAGATGTTTTGTGATAATCATCTATATTGGAGAATTGATTACCGATATCTTCTATTTTATTAGTTTTCTTTTTTCTCATTTTTAGAGACTTTTAGCTGCTCCTTAGTAAATTAATGACACCCAAAATGAGAGATCACGGGCAGTTTTCCCTTTAATTTTGGAGAAAATTTACTCTAGTTGGAAACTAGTAGTATGAAATGCTGGATTCTTGAAGTTACAAAGATAACTAAAGGTAATAATGAGGAAAATTATAATTACTATGTAAAGGCACTTATAGGCACATGAATGCTTCACAAAGCATCAATTAAAGCCTACAAAGTATTCTGGATTGTAAATCATTTCTTGAAAAGTTATAATCTAACATCAGCAAACAAGTATAATCAAGTTGTGATTGGCACTTGCATACTTGTTATTCGGTTAAAGAAATCATTTGGAACCAAAAAGTTAAATTAAAAGCAACGACCTCAACGAAAACTTCCAACTGCTATCCTTTGGAACTAGGCAATGAAAGGACACATTCTCCAAATATTTAATTATCTATGCATGTAGTTTTGTACGTGTTGGTTTAATCTTTGGCTTGTGCAAATTCCCATGCAATTTGTTACTGGCAAGAAGTGTACAAAAGTCGTTTTATAAACAACTATGAGTATCTAATCTTTTGAATCCAATTTGCTAAGTGCTAGCAATTAATCAAATTCTTTATAGCCATCTGACCTGGCAAATTGACTAATGCAGGTCGAAAGAACAGTGCTGATATGTTTCTACTTGTTGATCCTCTATCACAGGTATCTCAAAATCCCCACCGCACATTTATTCTTAATTTATGGTGACAGGCACTTTTCTGGCATTCTACACCGATTAAGAATGAACAACTACAATATATTGCTCTCAATCTGATTCAGCTCCAAGTGTACTCTGCGGTCTTTGCCAATTATAATGTGGAATTGGAAGAGTTTGGTCGAGGGAAGACCTAAATGGATGACATTTTAACCTACCTCCGATGGACTTTATGGTTCATGGTATGGCCACGCAAAAGTGACTCTTCAAGACCCCTTCTCAACCAACATGTTCACAGGGTGAGGAGTTGTCTGAATCTATTTCCGAGCCCAAGATTCGTCCAATTCCAAAAGCAGTTATAAAGCAGATTCGTCATATATTGAGTTCATGCCATAAAGAAGGAATCCTATTAAGTGAACTTCGTTCTGAATTGGAAAGGAGTAATGTAGGCTTAGATAAGGACTTATATGGTCATAAAGTCCTGAGAGTCACTTTTGCGTGGTCATACCATGAACCATAAAGTCGATCAGGAGGTAGGTTAAAATGTCGTCCATTTAGGTCTTCCCCTCTGACCAAAGAATTCCAATTCCACATTATACTGGCAGCACTGTAGAGTACACTTGGAGCTGAATCTGTACTTGAGAGCAATATATTGTAGTTGTTCATTCTTAATCGGTGTAGAATGCCAGAAAAGTGCTTGTCACTAGAAATTAAGAATAAATGTGCAGGTGGGGGATTTTGAGATACCCAGGACAGAAGATCAACAAGTAGAGACATATCAACACTGCTCTTTTGACCTGCATTAGTCAATTTGCCAGGTTAAATGGCTATAAAGAATTTGATTAATTGCTAGCACTTAGCAAATTGGATTCAAAAGATTAGATACTCATAGTTGTTTATAAAACGACTTTTGTACGCTTCTTGCCAGTAACAAATAGCATGGGAATTTGTACAAGCCAAAGATTAAACCGGCACATATAAAACTACATGCATAGATAATTAAATATTTGGAGAATGTGTCCTTCCATTGCCTGGCTCCCAAGGATAGCAGTTGTAAGTTTTTGCTGATGTCAATGCTTTTATTTTAACTTTTGGGTTTCCAAACGATTTCTTGAACCGAATAACAAGTATGCAAATGCCAATCACAGCTCAATTATACTTGTTTGTTGATGTTAGATTATAACTTCGTGAAATGGATCTACAATCCAGAATACTTTGCAGGCTTTAATTGATGCTTTGTGAAGCATTCATGTGCCTATAAGTGCCTTTACATAGTAGTTATAATTTTTCTCATTATTACCTTTAGCTATCTTTGTAACTTCAATAATCCAACATTTCATACTACTAGTTTCCAACTAGAGTAAATTTTCTCCAAAATTAAAGGGAAAACTGCCCGTGATCTCTCATTGTGGGTGTCATTAATTTACTAAGGAGAAGCCAAAAGTCTCTAAGAATGAGAAAAACAAGAAAACTAATAAAATAGAAGATACCGTAATCAATTCTCCAAAGATGATGATTGTCACAAAACATCTATAAGGACAACCTAGATAACCAAATTTCGAGCTAGTAATATCTTTCGAGAATATATTACTTTCCTTCTAAAGATGTGAACCTATTTTTGATAAATGACATTAAACCTAAAGCTAGTTCAAGTTGTCCAAAAGGAATTAAACAAACTAGCAAAAAATCGTGATAATTTTCAATTATTCAAATCAGCTAAATGATCCCAAAACACGAGTCATACATAATTGTTCACAATTACAAAACAACAATATTTCATCTCCAAACTATTTGGAACACAGAGAAAATTATATACTAACATTCTCGCATTGGTGATTCAATGAAGATCAAAATCTTCCGCCGTGTTCCTCATAATGGGACACTACAAAAGTTTCAACCCCAACATGCAATTTCATCGCCCACTAAATTTGCAACTTTCGACGATTATCCACTCAATTATCGATCACCACTACCGAACAACAAGGCTTCACCGTAAGAGAAGATACCAAATTAAGAAAGCAAGAAAACAATACGAAAAAATGAAGTTAAACAAGGAAAAGGACGAACCTCGAGGAATATGAGTCAAGTTGATTCCGTGTGCAGAGAGGGCCTCTGCTTAGACCTAGAAAGTCTGCAACATATCACCAAAAGCAAAGGATCCTAACAGACCTTTAATCCCATTAGTCCGCAGAGCAACTGTGATGAGGGTGGCGACTTTGAAAACATTAGCACCAAGCAGTAAATTGCAATTCTCAAAATCCCACCACACCGAGACCTCACATTCTTGGACTCCTCGTCGTGACGGCGAGAGGAGGAGGTAGAAGAAGAGAGAGAGTGAACGCCGGTCGATAAATGATATAAGAGGAGCGAAAGACGAAATTGTGATGAAGAGAACGAGAAGGAGAGGAGGGTTTTAGCGAAAAGGGGTTTGGGGATCATGGCCAAGGGTTAGGGCTTTAGGGTTTCGGAGAGTCATTATGGCTTAGAGAGCCAGAGAAAGAGGGAAGTCTCCATTTTCCGAGAACGAAAGAGGGGAAGAGAACAGAGTGCTTCGCAGAGGAAGTGTAAAACCCTGTCCTTAAATCCTAGAGCACGTGCACTCCACGCGAATTTGTTCGATGTTGGGCTAATGGTTACAATAGCCTCAGTGTCCAACTTTCAGCCCTTGCTTTATCTTTTTAGTTATTTGGGGGCCACCACTATTAGCTTCTTCCTTGGCAGTGTTGCTAGCTAGCAACCTTACACTTCGTGATTGGAAAAACTCAGGCATTAAAGAGTGTTTATTATAAAGCGAGATAAGGCGAGATCAACTTCGCTTTTGATTTTATAGAAACCTAACTTTCACATATTTATGTCTTTCCAACGACTTGATTGCTGTAGATATATGTATGCGAACTTGGTTCGACTGAAATTATAGTAATTGGAAGTACCAACAGAAGACATCATTATATGGTAGTTCAAACCTAGATGTGGTGGTTCTGACGTTGTTCACCCCTATAGACCCAAAAAATCAGTGTGTTAAGGCATAAACAAAGTTCCTAAAAGTGAGTTTATTAGCACAATGTCCTAAATGCATTGGCACGAATTACAATGTTCTTAATCTCTTCGTCATGCATTGCGAGTGTGGGTGGTGACGGGATAGTATTGTTTGTTATTCATGCTTCCGAAATGAAATGACATGAAAACCATATGAAGTGTACAATCCAAATCCCATGAACTCTGGCTTATCACCTCCTAATTTTTGTCTTTTCTTCCTTTTTTTTTAAATGCCTGACTTCTACTTTCAAAAGATAATGTAATTTTTAACTATTTATAATATCCTATATTATATTATTATTAGTGTATCAACTCAAACACTGCAATTGATTAATTACACGTCTCTGCGGTGCAGGCAAGGCATTGAGACATTAAGGGAGGTAAGGCATTGAGACATTAAGCGAGGTTTAATGTGGACGTACAAACCTATTTTGGTATAAAATTAAAGAAACATCAAAGAATAGTATAGCATTCACAACCATATCGATTAATTACTCTAATATTTCGTGATTAGAGATAATAATAAGTTGTTAAATTGATATCAAGGTCTTCTTTGCTTATTTAGGTCTATGAAGAGTAAAAGACTCCAGTCTAGTAGCTAAATAAAACCGTAGATCAATTCCTAATTTGTCTATAATGACAGAAAATTAATAATATTTTTGATAATTAGTCAAATGAAAGATCAAAGCTGAAGAAAATCCTTATTATTGATTAGGTACAAGTGATTCCAATCCCATCAATTAGATTTTATGACGGAATATCACTTTCTTTGATAGTTAATTAAAGTAATGTGAATTCAGGGCTACGCATAAGTAGATCGTGAGCCAAAGCATACTGTAGCCATACCCTGAAGAAGTAAAACGTGTGATAAGCTGCCTTCATTGACGGTCCAAATTGCCACGCTATGAAAGCAACTTAAATGATATTATATGGTTTTGATTACTATAAAAAGAATAATTCAACATCAATAATTTTGAAGTGATACCAAATTAATTCAGTGCTAACTCAATTGTGGCAAGGCTAGCATTTGCGTTTAAACATTGTTCTGTTGTTATATGAGAAGAATGAACAACGTGATACTTGGATCTATATAAAAATGATATTGAAAAAAGAAAGTAAAAATGAAATATAAATCCCAAGCTTCTGGATTAGAAAAAGATGATGTTGTTTTAGTAAGAGTTGTAATATGAATTATGCATGATCGTCCCACTTGATAAAGCAAATACACATAAAAGGGAGATGAATTGCGTGTGACTTAAAAAAAATTTACAAATTACTTTCAATTCGTATAAAGTAAGAGCTTGTTAAAATTTAAAAAAAAATAGGAGCTTGTCAAACGATATAACTATGTTAAATGACATAACCATGTTAGACGACTCGAGCCTACTAAATGATAGGAGTCGGCTAAACAATAAATTCTGTTAAAACAATTTTAAAAATAAGGCTTTTGTTAAAATTGAAAAGAACTTCTTGCAAGTTGAAAACATAAGGAGTCTATTATAAAAGTGAAATAGTCTCTTGCAAAAATAAAAATACAAATAATATACTACGGAAATTTAAAATTAAAAAGAAAGAGAGGAATGACGCGATTGATTTATACTGATTCGGCTTATAACTCAAATTTACGTTCAATCTCCAATTATCTAACTTGAGTGTTTCATTAAAATTTCAAGTAGTAATTTGATGAGCCTCTTTAAGCTAATGAATACATATTTTTCAAGATTCTCCAACCGTCCAAACTAGCAGGATTTAGCTAACCTCTACAAGCTCTCAATAAATAAAAATGTAATTTGTTTGATATGAACTTTAATGATCTCTCTCAAAAAGAATTGGGGATGATTTTTTATTGCAGTTCTCCTTCTAGTTTCTTCTCTGAGTTATCTTCCTTCTCAACTTGTGTTAAATTTAAGATGACATGAAAAGTTAAATTTGGAAATGTGCCTTCAGGCAATTCGTTTTTCAAGCATGAATATGTGTTATATGGGTTTGTTAGTCCCCAAATAGTATCAAGGCAATCGGTCTCACGTGTTTAAAGCCTTCTCCCGGCTGCCCGCTAGTGGCCATGGAGCTCCTCACGGACTCCCCATGTGTTTCACAGCCACACATGACCCCTTTGTGGACATGTTTTCACTTTCTAAAGCATATGAGATTTGACAATGATATCACTTTCTAAAGAATTAATGCTATTAATGTATTTCAAAAGTCTGATCTATTTTCACAAATGCGAGGACTCTTCCTTAAGTAGACATTTCTTTCAATTAGCCATTGCTTCACTTACATCCTTAGTTAACTGGATGGACTTAAATCTGAACTTTGATGCCATCTTTGTCAAAAATCTTCCAGTAATAACGGGCTAATATATACCTTCATATTAGTAAGATCGATTGAATAAATTATTTCTAATAAGATAAGTTTATAAAGAAGATTCCTGCAAGAAAGGAAATATATTTCTTATAATGTTATTTTTTCGAGAATTAACCCATTAACAATAAAAGAAAATAGCTCCAATGATAACATGATTCATCCGATATTTTGAAATAAGGTAAGTTCATTAAGAAAGTTCCTATAAGAAAGGAAGTACTTATCCTATGATTTTATTTCCTTTAAGAATTAGACTGTTAATTGTACAAGGAAATATATCTAATTTGAATATTGAAATATTATGAGGTTATCATCAAAATCATTAACAATAAACCTTGAGATAACAATCTCCTCTTTTGATGATGACAAACAATAACATATATATTTCAAAATTCGACTAGTAATGAAGGGTTTCAAGAATACTTGAGACCATATAAGTTCTTACCGATTAGTAGGAGTCTTTCCTTTCTTAATAAAGAGCCTATCGTTAACAAATCATAGATTAAAACATCACAGATTCGCTTAGTAACACATATCATGATTCATCATGCTCACAAATCATGCAAGTATATCATACATCTTTCAACAAAATATATTGTCATCTTAATTCTCCCTTTGTCATTATCAAAAGTAGAGGGAAGAGAATGAATTAGAAAAAATAGAAACACGCTTATTGAAAGATATATAACATATCATGCTCAAAATCGAGCAAGGCTAAAATATATCATTAACTCTTAACTCTCCTCCTTTGTCATTATAAAAATATATATATACTCCTTCCTGCTTTAAAGCTGAGAATTTTTCACAAAATGATGGATTAGTAACACTAAATATTATGTCATCAATATATAATTGTACTATAAGTAAATCATTCTCTTTCTCTTAATAAATAAGGTTTTATTTACCTTTCCTCATTTGAAGTTATTCTCAAATAGAAAATTACTTTACCTTTCATACCATGCTCAAGGAGCTTGCTTTAGACTATACAGAGCTTTAGATAACTTCATCACATAATCTAGATGATCTTCATTCTCAAAACATGGAGGTTGCTTAACAAGCACTTCTTTATTAATGTATCCATTAAGAAGGTGTTTTTGACATCCATTTGGAATAACTTAAAATTTCTATAATGTTTAAAGCAAGTGGAATTCTATTCGACTCTAACTAGCAATATGTGCATAAGTCTCATCAAAATCAATACATTCTTGTTAATTATAACCTTGAGCCACAAGTTTAGCTTTGTTTCTTACCATATTATCATTTTCGTCATAGAAATCTTCAAATTTTCTTCCATGCTCGTATCGAATTGATGAAATGTACTACCCTTTTTCAATATGAATTTTTATATAAAACTCCATTTTTTTAATGTAGTTGAAATATGATATTTCACCTATCATGTGTCTTAAACACCCACTATCAATTATCCATTGATTTTCTCATGCCTTCGCCTTAAAACATATATGCGTAAAGTATTATCTCATTTAAGTACCCAAAATTTTGGGTCCTTTTATGTTAGTAGTTTGACCTTTCGGTCTCTAAACATATGTTTGAGATAATTTCTTCATTCTATGAAAGTTATAAGAATACCTAATATAGACCATGTTTACTACAGTAGAAACACAGCACATCTGAATGAAAATTGATATAGTTTTTACCATATATCAGGTTCCTACTGTTTTGGCTAGCTATAACTACTGTTAGATTTGATAAAGAAGTTCTTGTATGGCCTGATGTTATTATTTTCATTGTATCCTATTCCGACCTTATCAAAAATACATTTACTGCTACTAAGTAATGCATCAAGATTGTTCCTTCCATCAATAAAATTTGCTAGATCTTTTTCTAGAGAAAAGATATTTCCCGCACTTTTCTCTTTCTCAAGTTCTAAGGTGACAACTTTTTCATCTAACTGTCTCACCTTTTCATAATCATTTTTTAGCAACGTATTTTCCAACTGATACACTCATATTTTCATATATATTTAGGACTTAATTTAGAGTAGTTAACATTCATTTTATGTTCATTTGTAGTTGGTCTATCATATTTTAGCATTATTCGAGGTTCGTTGACGCAACGTGCATAAATGAAACAAATAGAGTCGAATTGCACTGTTTTTGGATTTTTGGCAAACCTAACCTTCAGTCATTCAGGATTTTTATCTTAAGATTGGTTTAGCCAAAATTTGAAATTTTATACTTAAATTTTGACTCATAACGAATTTTTAGACCTATTGCAGATTTTTTGAGCTGGAATTTAAGAGAAAGAAATTCACTTAAATTTGCATCATATCTTGATCGCTAGAATGACCTTTCAACGATGTTTCAATCATAACTTTGATTCAGATGGCTAAATCCTATGATTCAAGTCTCATATCGGCCAACTCAAAGACGAAGGCACCAATAAAATTGGAGATCCTAAATCTTCACTGCTTAATTTTTATGCATCGTCAAAGTTTACCTTGAAAATCCCTTCAGCCAAGGATTGACCAGCCCCACCATGTCTCCACTTTTCCAACTCTTTCCCCACTCCTGCAACAACATAATTCATGCCAACCAACCAGCCACTCACCCATTCTCTCCTCTTACTCACAAAAGCAACAATTATACATGCTTTCCATCACTCACGCATAAGCAAGCAGCCTCCACAAATCATTCCTCACCAACGCAACTCCAACAAAAGGTTGTCTCTTTGTACCCACACTCCATTCCCTTAAGCACGCAGCCACCTACTCCCAGACTCCACCCATCTTTTAATTATTTTCAGCCCCACTTCAGCCTTCAACCACTCCACTTACGGCTAGCCTCCAACAACCAATTGATTAACGACAAACTCATTCTCCAGCCCTACACCCCATCCCACATGCCATTCCTCCACTTACAAGCTCCATACATCATTCACGCAGCTACTCTCATTCAACCCCACACACAACAACACTTTTCACTCTTGATTTCTCAAAGACCCACTCACCTCTGAACCGACAACAAGCTTCCATGCCACACTCATCATTTTCTCTCCAACCTCCAATTATTCACGCAAGTTGTCTCTCAAAATACTCCTTTAAATTGAGACACTTCCAGCTAAAAAAAGAGGGCTCTCCATTCTTCAAGCATTCATCCATCAAACTCTTCATCCACTTTCACGATCAGCCATCATTCACACACAACCATCCAAGCTCTAGCCCACACTCACGCATAAGAATTCACGCCATCACTTCACAAGCCATTCTTAAAGCTCCTCCCATATTACACTAACACAACACCACCAGCCCTCCAACCTTGCATTTCAGCATCCTATATTCACGTACATGCTCTCCAACTTCAATTCTTCCACTTCACCAACGCACATAAGTCCTCTCCATGCCACACTTGTCATTCCCTCACCAGCCTCTTTAGACACAAGCTTTGATTTTCCTTTCCAATCTTCCACATCTTCAACATAGCCTCCATCCAAAAGCCAAAGACATAAGCCATCCACCGAAACAGCCAAGCTTCCTTTCATCCTCCAACCAACCATGGTGAACATTAAATGAAGCAGTTACGTCAAGGTGGAAGAAAAGAGACGTGAGCAGCTAGTGGAGGAGACACCCGGTGGAGATAGGGATGGCAATTGTACCAATCCGATGGGTACCATAAAATTACCCTAACGAGGGTGTATGGGATCAAATTTTACCCGTGTGGCGGTATGGGTTAGCAAAATACCCGCGGGTATCGGGTGGGTATGAGGATACCACCCCTATACCCGCTTACTTGCTTAATTGCTATATAGTAATTACAATTTTGCCATTATATATATATACATACAAACCCAAAGAATTACCCAAATCCCTAATTCAATTCTTCCTCAAGATGTATGTATGAATGTAGTATGAAAATTTAAAAGAAAACAAATAGTCCATTCATATTAAATAAGCTTATCTTAAAAAAGAGGCGGTAAACAGGTACTTGATTGGGGTCAAACCCCAACGGCACGGTATGGGTGCTAAAAATCCTCGACGGGATGGGAAGGGTTCATGGGCCTGGTACGGGATGGCATACCACTCCATACCCGCCTGCCATCCCTAGGTGGAGACCTTTATGTTGAAGCAATTGGCTAGAGAACAACGTTACACAACTCACGAAGAGAGCACATTATTCGCCGCAATTGGAGACGGTTCTTAATTTTTATTTGATTCCGCCATGAGTTTACGCAGGATTTTTGATGTGGATTATTTGGCATGATGATTTGTGGCTAGAACTTTAATTTCTCTTAGTGGATTGGATATTTTGGTGATACTTTAATATTGAATTTCACCGAATCCAAGATCGAATATTCATATGCTTGTTGATTTTCCTGATTTATTTGTTATTCCTTTCGACTATTTGTTGGGACCGTAACCCAACCGCTTAAACTTAATATTATCACTCTTGCTCGATATTCAACAAATGTGGGTCCAAACCCATTTGCTTAAACTTAACATGATCACTCTTAAATCGAATCAAACGAACGAAAAACAATGAATCGATCAAAAGTGAATCAAAGCTAAGTGAACACATGAATCGAAATGAAATCGAATAGATGGTCGAAATCAAATTATCGAATAACAGAAATATGAAACAAATACGGATCGAATCAAGCAAATAAAATTGAAACCGACATCCGATACAAATATCTTAATCATAGCGTTGAAAACCCCTGACTAACCAATCCAAATCGGATATATATATTTTTTCATCATTTAATCCATATTATTCAAATCAAACAAATAATTTCCACCTTTGGAAATTATTCCTCATACAAATTTCAATTCTTAATCACGATCTTCTAATGATGCGATAACTCAAAATATTCATAATGAAACATATTCTTATCCTTATTCTCATTTCTCGCCATATCAATTTCACACTCATGCCAATAAACCCATATATTTATACACTAATACATTTTATCCATATGCTACCCTAAAAAATCCAGCAAAGATAACGATTGTATTTCATAAACCCAAACCGCAAGGTGTAAAACTCACTTCTATAAATTCCATAATTACACATACATTAAAATCCACTGCACTTCTATCCTGGATCTCAGCATAAACACAATCCTAAATTCTAAACCACTTCAAGTCATTTTTCATAACCAAATCATATTCATCACATTCAAACTCATATACAATTCCTATTAACTCATATACAAATTAATACTTCCATCGAACCCAAAACCAATCGATTTATAAATCATCACAATTCATATCCCATCATCAAACACATTCATCCATATATATATATATATATCCCAATTACATTCATAACTCAATTCAATTTGTGTACAATTTCAATATGCACCATCCATAGTCAATACTTTTCTAATTCCATAAATCAAGTTCTTATACAATATCATAATCCAAAATACATCATGAACTAAATGCTTATAATACTCTAATGGCATTTCGCCATATACCATTACCAATAATCATAAACCAAAATACACATAGTACAAAAACATGCACAAATCGAATCGATATCTTGACGTTTTCATCCGATCTCCGTCAATACCGAGATGAGAATGAAAGGGGTGAGCTCGAAAGCTCGTGGGTAATATATTTATAACCCAAATGATAAGCAAAACATTTTCAAACCTTATTTTCAGCTTGATCGAAAACATCAAGGTTTATTTTCAAAACTTTCAATTTTAAAATCTTTCATAAAATTTACAAACAGTTTTCAAAACTATCATAGTTGAAAATCCAAAATTCTCATTCGCCTAAATTCCAAACCATTGCACAATCTATGAATAAAATCAAAACACATGAAATGCAAAACAGATAAATGCACCACATTTTATACAAAGCAAAGCACGTAGCACATCAAACGGTTTGGGTCGGTCCCAAAAACAAGACGTATTAGACATGTCCGCAAAGGGTCATGTGTAGCCGTGAAACACATGGGGAGTCCGTGAGAAGCTCCATGGTCACTAGCGGGCAGCCGGGAGAAGGCTTTAAACACATGAGACCAGTGCACTGATACTATTTGGGGGACCTAACCAAACCCATATAACACATATTCATGCTTGAAAAACGAATTGCCCGAAGGCACATTTCCAAATTTAACTTTTCATGTCATCTTAAATTCGATGTAATATCGATCAATCACAGTATCACACAAGTTACAAACAAACGCCATATAATAATTTCAATTTTTCCCAAACAAGGAAATGCACACTTTATAACCTTTCAAAACATTCAAGCATCATATCACACTAATTCACATACTCAACTTATCAATCAATTTAACACAATGAACTCAATGAGTATTTCATCTTTATCAATTTACTAAAAATCCATCAATAAACAATTCAAGTCATTTATGGAAAATTTGTCCAAACAATTGTAGAATTTTTCAGAACTTTGAAAACAATGACTTTAACGATTTATAAATCGCTCCAACAACAATTAGTTCAATCATTTGTAAAACAATAGCTTATAAAACCAACACTTAAAATTAGCTCATAATTTGACAAATAAACACATTACCCACCTCTTATCCATGCTGAGCTTGTTCCAATCCTCAAGTCTCCTAAGCTCTCCTCAATTTTCCTCATTCAAGATCAAAAGCCCTAAATCATAAACATCCACAATTGATTTAATTCAAACATGAAATCTCTAAAATTGACTTGAGAATCCACAAGCTCATGCCAAACTTAAGTTAAATAAACCAAAATCTCACTAAAAACCCAAAGATCAAAATCAACTCTTACCTCATTCTTCTCCATTTTCATACTTTGCTTGGCTCATCTTGGAGCTCTCACTTCCTTCCATGTTTTTCCCTTTGAAACATCGAAAATCCTTGCTTAAAACTCAAGAAAATCAGAAACCCTAAGCTTCCTCCTTCTTTCTCCACCGAGCCTCCATCTCTCTCTCTTTCTTTCATTTTTCTCCTCTTCTCATAATTTCGTGGCTTTTCTTGCTCCACACAACAGCCAGCCCCTTTATATAGTTTCATGTCATTAATGAGGGCTAAAAGTCTAATTTGCCCTTCCACTTAAGCCTAAAGTCTCAACTCTTTAAGTGATGTTCCATATTTGCCCCTGAACTTTACTTTAAGTCACGCTTACTTTCGGACCTGTTTCAAGACTATCAATTTGAAGGAATTTATCAAAACTTCCTTCTAGAGAATTGTTCCTTATTGTCTTAATTTCATATTGCCACAAAATAATCCAATTTGGATCATGACATCAAAAGTTATAGTCCAAACATGTCGGACATATTATTCTACTAATACACTTTCTAGCAATTCACTTCCTTCTAAAAATTGACATTCTTAAATGCTAAATTGAAATTTCATTTCTTCTTATGATTTGTAGCCCCATATCTTAATTTTATTTTTCCTTAAGAATCACTTCAATCGGATCACCACCGATCCTGAATTTCAAAATATCGAACCATGTTCAGAAAATTGTCTAACTCACTTTGATTCAAACAATCTTCCTCAATTAAATTCTAAAATTCACAAATTTCACATAAAATGAAATTCATGGACTTAGGAATCCAACGCTTTGAGAACCAAGTCATTCGGATGTCGGACGAAAAGATATTTGCAAAAGATTGGACAATGTCGGATGAGAAAGGAAAAAAATAGCAAGATCAGAAGGAAACAAATCATTCCGACTATCATAAGATTCAATCAAATTCTTTCAATTCAACTCCAATTGATACAAATTTTCATGGAGAGAAGGATACATGTCTTAGGAATTCAGTGCTTTAAGAATCACTTCAATCCGAGGTCGGATGAGTGAGTTATGCCCAAAAGAATAAACCATGCTTAAACCCAAAATCGATTTGTACCTCTCTTGGCGCGAGTGCCATAACTTTTTATAAAAATGTTCAATTGCTTTGGTTTTTAGACCATTGGAAATAAGACATCGAGATCTACAACTCGTATTAGAGAACCAGACATGAGATTCGGCCTATAAACTGGTCAAAAATGCAAATTACTGTAGCAAATCCGAGAATGTCCATTTAACGGACATCGACTGGCAAAACAACCCATTTTCATCCGAGAAAGTCCGTTAAACGGACATCCATGTCCGCTTAAGGGACATACACTGGGCTGAGGGTTCTTTTCACCCTAGAAGGTTCGCTTAACGGACCTAAAGTCCGCTTAAAGGACATAGGGGTTCCCAAAACCCTCCAAAGCCTCTCCAATGCTTCCTACATCCAACCTAACATCATATT